>CAUZXS010001201.1:30000-32500 GCA_963585895.1 Sepioteuthis lessoniana | reverse complement strand
TCTTGATGGACATACCTCTTCAATTTGTTTGTGTGACACACTTGTGTCTTCTTTCCTTCGTTGGTATCAATTCTGTATGTCCTCTTGTCTATTCTCTGTGATATCACGTAGGGACCTACATATTGTCCATCACAGTGTGGTCCTTTATTTGATGACAGTAGCAGGACTTCGTCGCCCTTTTTGAATTCTTCCTTCTTAGCCGCTTGTGAGGGTCCTCTTATCTTCCTCTTATCCTCTCGATAAGTATTAGGGAATTTATTCCTAATACTCGTTGGACCTTCATCCTTTTTCTGACGACTGGTCCTTTTATCTTCTTGTTTATTGAGGGGTGGAAGGTTCACTTCTTTTCTTTCCACATTCTCACTTTGCGAGCGACTGTGTCGTTTGTGCCACCCACGTGGCTCAGCCGCCATCTTGTCTTCTTCATTTTTGGCGCTCATTTTCGCCAACTTCTTTCCATGTTTGGAGTTCATCCTCGCCATCTTTCTTTCTTCATTTATGGCGCTTATTTTCGCCATCTTTTTCGGGTGACACTTTTTAGTTTTTACTTCATTTCCCAGTATAAGGGAAATTCCTCTCATAGGTAGTTTGTCTACCACACCAACTTTAATTGGTCCATCTTTCCACTGGGACTTTAGGGTTATTTTACACAGCGGTATTTTTACCCTCTTTCCGCCGATACCCTCTATCATCACAGTCTCACGTGTTGCTTCTATTACCCTTTTAGGTAATTTATTTCGTAGAAGTAACGACTGAGATGCTCCGGTATCTCGTAAAATTGAGACTTCCACTGGTCCTCCGTGTGGGCCTCTTATCATCCCTTTCTTCGTCCAGGGTCGATAGGACTGGTTTCCTCTAGGTGTTGTTACAGCTCCTTGAGGTTTTCTCGGCTGGGTCTGGTTTCTTTCAGGACCTTTTCCAAGCTGACACCTTATGGCTATGTGTCCAGCCTTTCCGCATTTGAAGCAGACCACTGTTCTGCTGCTACTTTGGAAGGTCCTTCTATTTTCTTCCTTCGGTCTTCCTTCAGGGCTTAACTCAGCTTTGAATTTCACTTTACTTCCCGTGTACGGTTTTTCCTTTGTTTTTCGGTGTGTGAGGATGTATTCGTCTGCTAGTGCGGCCATTTCATAGGTCACGTCAGTTTTTCTTTCACTTAGGTGAACCCTGACTTCTTCTGGCACACAGTTTAAGAATTCTTCAGCTAATATTAGCTGCCGGAGTTTCTTAGCATCTCCGTCTATCCTCTTAGAGTCACACCACTTATCCAGTGCATTCTCTTTTTCTCTCAGAAATTCCACATAAGACTGGTTTTCAGTTTTTCTCTGTGTTCTGAATTTCTGTCTATAAGCTTCTGGAACCAATTCGAAGCTTTTAAGAACCGCTGCCTTCACCAAATCATAGTCGGCGCAATTTTCTGTCGGCAGGGTTGCATATGCTCTCTGTGCTTTTCCTGTCAGCACAGTTTGGAGTAGCATCGACCAGCATTCTTTCGGCCATCCAAGATTTAGCGCGGTTCGCTCAAAATGTGCGAAGTATCCGTCCACGTTGGCTTCTTCAAATTTTGGGACTAGCCTCGCTTGCTTCGCTACTTCGAAACTGTTATGGCTTTCTTTGCGTCCTCTTATTGCCAAGTCGACTTCTCGCAGCCTTGTTTCTTGCTGAATTTTTATTTTCTCCAGTTCTATTTTATTTCTCTGTAGTTCCATTTGTGCTTGTATTTTAATTTTCTCCAGTTCAATTTCTTCTGGAGTCATTCTTATCATTTCCGTTGGTAGCTCTTCTAATACTGCTTCCTCGAAAACATTTTCGTCCACCATGTGACTTGCTATCTCTCTCACGAGTTCATGCTTTCTCATAGAATTCTGAACATTTAACTCAAGCTTCTCGCCAATTTTTATTATCTCGCTTTTTCTCAGCCTCTCCAACTTTTCCATGGAGGGTTCTTTTAAAAAGTTCTCTATTTTGTCCTTTTTAAAAAAAAATTTTCAAACAGTTATATCAACAAGTAATTTGACTGTTTCGACGATATTCCTTTTTTTTTTTTTTTTTTTTTTCACGGTCTCCCAGGGTAGGTTTAGACGGCAGGAATTGTCACACGACTACTAGCAATAAATATTATTAATAATAATCATTCCGGAAACGAGCCCCCATTTTTGGTCTGTGATGGCAAATTGTCTAAAATCCCTAAACGGGACTTTATTTTCGCACGTGTGAAGACGGGGCAGGTTGGCACTTGATCCCCTACAGAAATAAGTCCTGTTCAGAGTTCTTTTCTCAGGCAGATAAGAACTGGCATATTACGTGAGGGAATAATTTAGGGCCAGACTGGCCACCGCTGGCAAAGGGGTCCAAAATTTCACACTATCACACACCCACCAGGCCGCTAAACTTCTTCCCCTTCCGATAATAGAAGAATACGGGCCTATAGGTCTGAGTTGTAATAATATTAATATTGCTACCGTCGGCAACTCCGGTTTCCCGTGTGATACTTTAGGGA
>CAUZXS010001201.1:5000-25000 GCA_963585895.1 Sepioteuthis lessoniana | reverse complement strand
CATAATTTTTCTTATTTCAGTCAAATTTCAGAATATACATTTCAAAAAGAACCAAAATTAAAAAATTAAAATAAAAAAATAACACTCGTGATTTCAAAGGTTTCTGATTATGATTTTAAAAAAAGATGGTACTTTTTAAAAGTTTTAATTTAACAAATCGACAAAGATTTCATATTCTAACCATTAATGATTTATTGTGGGGACTTTGTGTGGTGTAGGGGTGATTGAACTTGGCTGAACAATAGTGATTTTGATTCTCACTGAATGCTTCATGCTTGTGGCCTGGTGCCAAACTAAGCCAAGCTTATTACATGACTGAGCACTTCAAGTGGTGTAATGGTTTACAAGCTAAGCTAAGAGACCATTATGAGTTTGGTTTTCACTGAGTGCCCCATACTTATACTCTTGTTTGAAACTAAGCCAAGTAAATTTGTACCTCTGATTTGTGTTTATTGGTCATGTGATCAACAAAAATATTGCTCACAAAACTGAGGTTTATATTGAATGAAATTCTAGCTTGAAGTGCTAATTAGAAAAGTTCTTGGTCTAACAAAGGAAGAAATGCCTTTTTTTTTTGTTGAAAGGCTTAATTTCTTAAGTTTCTTCATCCTCTACAAAACAAAGAAAACAATTCAACAAGGATTGAAAGATTTTGGTTAAACCAAGACCTTTTCAGCATTCCCTTGTAGATACTTGTCCAAGTAAAATTGTAGCATCTTTATTTTTTTTTAAATCAGTTGCCAGTAAGATATGAAGTGCTATTTTTGAGTCAATCAAGGAGATGCTAAATTTTAGCCCACTCCCTTTAGGGTGGAATAATCAAAATTTAAATCATTCCTTGTCCTCTGCCAGTTATAACTGACTGATCCTTTTCAAAACTCCCCAAATCTCATGTGACTGCTTCTCATACCAATCATAAGAATTGGTTGACAGTCATATAACCGGGCATCAGGTACATTGGTGTTAGGAAGCAGCTACTACATTACAAAACCTATTTTGATGTTATCAGGAACCTTAGAAATCTGTTGAGACAATAATGGCTCTTCTCCAAACTATTTAACAAAGCTTATTAATCTTTGAACCATTAACAGATGAGGGTTGATGCAGATAGAAATATATTTGGCACTTTCAATTAAAAACTTATTCTTTTACTAAAATTAATTTCATACATCTTGCATGTTAATAAAACCATTTGAGTCTTTAATTATTAAGTAGTATATATATTCTAATTTATGCTTTTGTAAAAAGTAGGTGTTGAACATTACCAAGCTGCTTTTAAAAATACAAAGAAAGCCTGAAAAGATCTCAGCCCAGCCAAGAAAAGAATAACTTATTTTTTTTAACTGTAGGATGAACGTGTGGAATAATATGAATGTTTTATGACTCTGAGTCATTCTGTTCTTGGTAAAGCTGAGAACTTTTCACTACTCCTTTATATAGTTTGGAATAATAGAAACTAGTTTTCCATTAGAAATATAAGTGATACCAATTTGTACCCTTTCAGTAGAAATGAATAGGCAGCTTTACTTTTAAAGTTTCTCTCATATATATAATCTGGAAACAAGTAATTGTTTAGACAAGTTAGGTTAAAGACTAAAGAAATTTCCCTATTCTGATCTTGTTTTTTTCTCAAGATTTCTAGCAAGATTCTTTGTCTCATGGTCTAGTTGACAGATGAGTTGCTGCAAGTTCTTCTTCCAAGTGCTTTTGATCCTTTCTTTCATGGTCTACTTGACAGAGGAGTTGTCCCATGTTCTTCTTCAAAGTGCTTTTGATTCTTTTGTCTCATGATCTAGTTGACAGAGGAGTTTCCTCAAGTTCTGTTCCCTAGTGCTTTTGATCCTTTCTCTCATGGTCTAGTTGACAGAGGAGTTTTCCCAAGTTCTGCTCTCAAGTGGTTTTGATCCTTTGTATCAGAACCAATTTGACAGAGGAGTTGCCCCAAGTTCTGCTCCCAAATGCTTTGGAACTTATCAATTGATCATCTTCTGGGAGATTATTTTTTTGCAGGAATTGTTTGTTTTTGTTTAGGTTTGGTTTGGTTTCTTTGTTTAATGGCATATCAACCTTTGTAGATTATTTAATGCCAAAGCCATTCTCCTAGAAGAACAGTTGTAGTACTATTTAATCCATAGCTGGAAGGATAAGGGGGTTGATACCTTTCCCAAGGGTATTTGCTCAAAAGTGAATGTAATAGTGCAACTGGAGTATGAACTCGCTTACTACGAGTCCGCAGTCCATCGCTTTAACCATTACACCACGAGGACACAAAATTTATTATTGATGGGAGTGCTGGGTAGCAGATCTGAGGGTAAATTCTCTATCAATTGGACCCTAAGACAGAGAAACTAGCCAGGAATCCTGAGAAAAAAATAATAGATCTTGAAAAAGGAGAGTTTTATAGTTTTTAACCAAATTGTCTAATATATATATATTACATAGCAGTGCCTGGGTTTCATCCTTTATGCATTCGTCACACACACACACACACACACACACACACACACACACACACACAAGGGAGTGGTAAAAATTTCTTGGCCCAACCAAGAAAGAAATGGCTTTTTAAAAATTTTTATCAAATGTTTTTGGAAGAATTAAAGAAACTTCAAAAAAGATGTGCAAGGGTATTGAACTGCTTAGTCTCAGAACTTTTCAACCTTCTGTTGTATATAGATATTACATTAGTTCTGTGCAGACACTGGGTACAGTCTAGAGGACCTGCCAGGATGAATGGACAATAGAGACAGATAGCAAGAGAGAGTCTAAGGACACTGTGCTATCTGCATGACTTGATGATGATATTTGTATATTTAGGTGGGGAGGGAAATAGAATGACGATTTCTCCAAGTTTAATAAACAGAAAAAGTTTACTGACAGTAAATTTTGTCAATTATGAAAGTTTGAAAAAATATGATAGGTTTGAAATTTAAAATGAAAAAATGAAAATATATTTTTCAATTCATTTTGCATTTCTTACAAAAGAAGACAGGAAGATAGTGTCATGTAATCAAAATAATTTCACTGTTCTCATTTAAATGTTTTGTTTTATCATACATTCATTTTGTTATATCACATTCAGCAAATATTTTGTGGATGGGTTCAAGTACTCTATCAGGACAGTCGTTGACAAAGTTCTAAGCCTTACCAAATAAGAAGAGCATAACTGAACATTTTTGTATACTACCACTTCCTATTAAACTAGAAAAACTAATACAGATTTTTCTAGTCTGATCAGAAGTGGTGGTGTGTTGCTACAACAAAACATGTTCAGCTCTGCTTTTTTTTCTGGGTAAGGCTTAGGACTTTTTGAATGACCCTTGTATACTTATTTAAGTATTAAAGTTGGTTACTATGGTCGAGGGTGACCTGAAGGCTCCCTTTTCAATAGCTACTACACCAAGGTGTTGGGAAGGGCACTACTTCTTTCCCTGGATCACTCAACTTTACCCTTGATCCATACCTTATAATGCTGAGTGTTAAGCAAGGAGGCATCAAGTACTATTTTTTGAGTTTTTGGTATGACTCAACCTGAACCCCAGTCCCCCAAGCCATTAGCGAACACTCTAACCGCTAGGCCAATGGACTGGTTTATGAAGATCTAACTTTTAGGCAAAATATTGGTATTGACCATTACATGAGGAATAATTTTATAAAGTTGAAATTCAAACATAAATGAAAAGATTAGGAGGTTTCTAAAATGAATTCAATAAATGAATGATTTTGTGACTATTAATCAAGGATCAACCTAAATACAAGGTTTATATATATATATATATATATATATATATATATATATTTGATTATAGATTAGTTCAACTGAGAAGGGAATTATCTTTTCTTTATTATTATTACAAGATTTTTTTTTTATTAATGAATTTTTCTTTTTCATTATCCTATTTACCCAACCCCTCCGCTCGGGCAGGATATGACATAAGGTTAATTTTTAAGCGGAGTTTAACAGGTTTGAATTCAGAGTTTTCCTTCTCCCAGACTAGTTGCCTCACCAAGGCTGAAGAACCTAGTCTGCCCTACTATTTACCCATAGCTGGAGGGAGAATAATTGGATTCATACCTTTCCCAAGGGTATTAGTGCTATGTGAAATGCAATCAGTCTCGTCCAGGATTTGAACTCGTATCGTCGTGTCCAATTCCTACGACGATAACCATTACACCACGGGCACCTCCTCTTTTTCATTATCAAATTTTCTTTTCTATCATAGAATTTTTCTTCCTCTTGTTATTATTGAATTATTTATTAACATTATTGAATTCTTTTTTACTAATGAAATTTTTTATGATTGATTTCTTATTTTTGAAGAGTTAAAGAAACTTTAAAAACAATGTGTCAAGTTTTGTATATTTTCTTTGACAAGGCAATTTTGACATAATTTTAAAAAGTGTTTTGGATATTATGTCTTGGTGAAAAGTGTTTTTTTTTAAAAAACCATGTGTAAACTAGAAGGTATAACATGTCCTGGCAAAATCTAATGATATCATTCATTTTTCATGATTCCCTTGACCTGAATCACATCTTCAGGTCACTATTCCACAAAACACCCAACAATATAACAGACCCACAACCATGTTTAACTGTTCAAGGTACTCATTCCATCTTTCTCTAGACTTTCTTCTCACATACACTCTCTCTTATTACCAAAAAATTCAAATTTGGACTCATCTGTCCATAATATATTTTGCCACTCTTTCAATGTCCAGTTTTTTGCCCATTACAGTCTTCTCTGTTTATTTACCTTCTGTAACACAGGTTTCTTCAGGGCTATGCACTCTCTGAGTCTCAACTGATCTAAGTTGATTTTTTACTCAAGAGGAATTAAATTCAGCAGTCAACTATAGAGCAGTTTTCCTTCTATATCTTTTGCTCTCAATAATCAAGTGTTTATCATCAGCAGAAGTTGTCACTTTTTGTGCTCCAGATTTTTTCTGTCAAAATTTGTGCCAATTTCTAACTACATTTGTAAGGATTATTACACTCTATGTCAAAAATTTTCAACTTCTTGGCAATTTTTCTTTGAGTTAAGTCTTCTTTGAATACAATCTCAATTTGTACCTTTACCTCATTGCTTAGCTACATTAATTTTGCCATTTTGTGAAAATTACTTCAAAATTAGAAAATAGATTTTAAAAAAAACATGGAAATACAGTTGTAATGACACAATCTTTTTTCTTCAAACAGAGACAGCTGTGTTTTGTCCAAAAAGAGTTTTCCATGTAAACAGCAACCAGTATTACAATAATTAGTCAGTGCTGAGTTAACATTTAGCACTTCTATTAACATTTAACTTAGTTGAAAATTTTGGTAATCTCTGACAAAGAGAAATAGACTTACCCCTGGAAAAAAGTGCTCATGTGTGCCTGGCATGCAAAGGCGAAAATGGCCACTCCAACATTGTGTTTTAAAAACTCATGATCTCGGATTCTTACAAGACTGACAAGACTTGACAAGGATGCATGAAAAGCCCTAAGCCTATAAAAAGAGCCCGGGTGACAGAGACAGGGTCTGTGTTCGTAGTGAATTCAAATGTTGCAGTTAGTGAGATATTTCATATCAAGGTGATTGGAAGAGACATTTCAGGAGGGCACTTTTCTAAGCTAGAGATGTTTGTGGTGTGACCATTGATGGTAACTGAAGATAGAAATTGTGCTGGACGGTGATACGTGAAAAATGTCCCTTGGAAGAGAAAGTCTTGGATTAAGCTTTCTGACCCCTAATTACTACAATCTCAAAATATCAATTGAGGGTTTAATGGTGAAAACAAAATATGTTTCTCATACAAAATATTCATCATTCAGCAAAATGTATTATGAACAGATGAGTCCAAATTTGAACTTTTTAGAGTTAAAAGGAGATTTTATCTTAGAAAGTAAAAGCAAATACTCTGTGGTTAATGAAATCTTATCTTTTACTTCAATGAATTATAAAAATATCTTATTTTAAGGGATTTTTTTTAAAGAAATGCAGAGTGGCCTCAAAGTTTTTGGCTAATATATGTGTTTCATTTTTAAAACTGAAAATAATTTAGCAGGTACATCACATATTAACTTTGCCCTGATGATGGTTTGATATAAAAACTGAAACATTTAATATTGCCAAATAATTCAAAAATGAAAATCCTCAGAATACCTTGTTTTTTTTTCTTAATATATATATCTCAGATAATATAAAAAGTTTTCATATAGCAGTTTTGGTCAACGCTCGTCTATCCTATTTACCAACCCCTCCGCTCGGGCAGGATATGACATAAGGTTAATTTTTAAACGGATTTTAACAGGTTTGAATTCGGAGTTTTCCTTCTCCTAGACTAGTTGCCTAACCAAGGCTGAAGAACCCAGTCTGTCCTACTATTTACCCATAGCTGGAGGGAGAATAATTGGATTCATACCTTTCCCAAGGGTATTAGTGCTATGTGAAATGCAATCAGTCTCATCCAGGATTTGAACTCGTGTCGCCGTGTCCATTTCCTATGACGATAACCATTACACCACAAGCACCACCAATGCTTGTCTATAGTCAAGAGATCAATTATCCTATTGATGATAATTTATCTAAATCAATATCCTTATTATTTTTGCTTTCCAGCATTCATCAGAATATGTTGAATCTAGTAACATTCAAGGGATTTTTATATGAAAGCCTTCATGTCAATTATATATTTACATTGTTCTAATCCTCTTTGTCTTAGAACCAAAACTTTTTTTATCTTCATTTTTTTATATGTTACATCTCACAGGGGGTAACAATATTTTCTTGGTGCTGTGTAAGAATCACATAATTATATATGCTGATATATAAGACCACTTTTATTTTTGAAAAATAGCTTAAATAAATATTTTCCAGGTTTTACATATGAAGTATCTGTTAGATTAATGTTTCACCAGATGCTATTGATTACCAACACTTGTTTGGTTTGGTTTTATGGCATATTTAATGCCAAATCCTCTTTATACATATATATTAAATATACCATCTGATGTAAAGTTAGGCAGGTTTCAATCCCAGCTTGCATGTCAGAAGAGCTGTGATACAAAACAGTTGGTCTGTGGATGACTATATATATATATATGAATTGTAAACATTCTGTTGTTGATATTCTTAAACAAGCCTGAGCTCTTTTTTACACACAGTTAATTTCAAGTATTGCTATATAATAGTCATAGTTTACACACATAGTTTGTTCTATTTGACCCATAGATAAGATCCTATCAGGTGCTACCACTCCTAGTCAGAGTGGATCTGGGAGTAATGGCAATGAAGGGGTACTCCACATTCCCTAAATCTCCAAGGCTGGAGCCTCACCATCAGATTGTTTAATGTCATATCCAGGACACTCATTTGGGCGGGGGGGGTCTTACCACTCTGCTGAGATGCAGTCAGTGAATTCTACAGCCACACAGCCAGCTGGGCTTATGAGCACTTGTACCATTAACCTAGAACTTTATATATATATATATATATATATAACTTTACCCTATAATATTGTACTATTAAAAGTAAATAGAGAGTCATATATGCTATTATTCAGGCCATTGGACTTATTAGTAGAGTGTTCGCCAATGGTCCAGGAGACTGGGGTTCAATCCCAGGTCGAGTCATACCAAAGACTCAAAAAATGGTACTTGATGCTGCCTTGCTTAACACTCAGCATTATAGGGTATTGATCAAGGGTAAAGTGAAACAATCCAGGAAATAGAGTAGTGCCCTCCCCTACACCTTGGTGTAGTAGATATTGAAAATGTAGCCTTCGGGTCACTCTTGACTAAGGTCGCCAACTTTACTTTACTTTTATATACTATTAAATACAGTATTCGTATTTAGATTTTGTTCAATTAGAAATTCACTTAACTAAGATGACTTTCCTACATTTAAAAACAACTAGTGAACTACTATGAAGTTCATTCATGGAATCTTATAATTCAACAAATGTCCATTCATTAATACAACTAAAACTCTTTTAACCAAATTTTATTCTAACTTTCAGGAAATGTTAGGATCATCCCTGAAAAGTTTTAAACTCTGTTTTGTCATGATTATTTTATTTTAATATAATTACTCCTTATACCAAAAAAAACCTGATATTTGAAGAGAACCAAGATTATTTTCCAATCTCTAATCTGTAATTTCTATTGTAGATATAATGTTAGAATTCATTTCTTTTATTAGATCTACTGTTGTAAAGTTGGACACAAGGCCAGGGTCCAGTTTAGAATTATACATACATTGTAAATCAAACCCCAACTTAAAGCATTTTCACTCACTTCAACTAAAAAAAAAAAAGATGAAAAATTTTCAAAAGAAATGTTCATAATTTCTATACACAACAGATAAAACTACTAGAAAAGCGTCACCCAAAAAGAAAACCCCATAAGTGAACATTTTTAACTGAGATCTGAGAGATTTGCAAGCTATCTGCAAGATGGGTTCAAAGAATGCTGACACCAAAGTATAAGCTGAAAAGAATTGATATTTCCTGGACACTTCTGACTGTTTCTGGGTGGAGCTTAGACCTTTTTGATGACCCTCACATATTGAAAAGAAAATTTTCATACAAAAATAGATACCTTGGAATAGCTCTATAAACATAGATTTCTGGAATTTGTTTTTTTTAATCAAACGAGAGCAAATACATCACAAAGTTCTTTCATAATGAAAATATTTATGTGATATCAGATTTTGAAAGTGAGATATGTGTTAGGTATAAATAAAAGATTTTTATACAAAGTAAGAGTGTTCACCAATGGTCCGGGAGACCTGGGTTCAATCCCAAGTCGCGTCATACTAAAGACTTTAAAAATGGTACTTGATACCTCCTTGCTTAACGCTCAGCGATATAAGGTATGTATTAAGGGTAAAGTGGAACAATTCAGGGAAAGGAGTAGCACCCTCCCCTACACCTCAGTGTAGTAGCTATTGAAAAAGGAGCCTTCTGGTCACCCTCAACTACGGTTGCCAACTTTACTTACTACTTTATGAACATCATTGACTATCTTAAAACATCATCTTATCTTTATTAAAGAAAAAAAATTTACATTGCCAAATTTATGAAAACTGCAGATTTTTGATAACTACACAGATTTTCATAATAAAATATTATTTCTTATGCATCAATGTCAATCAAACTTTCAAGAATTGTAAGGAGCCATCCCTGAAAAGGTTTTAAATTTTATTTGGACGATGTTTTTTTTTGGGTGGGGGGTTACTCTCCAAACTGTAATTACAACTTATGCCAATAAAATATTTCATATTTAAAAATATTTGTTATAGAAAATTTTGAAAGTAAGATGCATATTGGGCATAAATAAATAAATGATTTTAATACAAAATCCCTTGTAGAAATCAATCACCATCTTATAACCAAGATGTAATACAGATAAGTACTACTAGTAATTACAAACAGGGAGAGTCTTACATGCCATAAAAATATAGCCTATAACTCAGATATCATATATTACAAGTCCTAGTACCTAGACTTTAAGACTGTAATACTTTTTTATCATACTTTGTATACCAAGCAATAAAAAGATCATCATCATCACCATGTCATGCCATCAGCACGGATATCCCTGACCCTCTCTTGCCACCCCTCCCTATCTACCATTGCTTCTGGCAAGTCTTCAGGGTTACATCCTGTATTGGCACAGAGCTGCTGTATGTAGGTTCGAGCTGGTCGTCCTGCCTTTGCTTGTCCATGTGAAGGGGTCCACAGGAGTACATCACTTATGAGCTCATCCCTACTTCTCCAGTAGTGTCCCACGTGTCTGTTTTGTCTAATTTTGATAGTTTTCATGATTTGTTGGTAGGTAGCCGTACAGCTACTGCTTTGTGAGCTGCTGCCTCCATGACTTGTTCGATATTTCTTGCAGCATTCTTGCGTAGTTGCCGTCAAGCTTTTTCTCCATACGTTTAGTTAGCATCCATGTAGTACATCCATATAGCAGTATCCACACGACTGCTACTTGGAAGAAACTAGTTAAAAATTTTTAATTTTAGATTTAGACTACTCACCAGCTCTGCACAGACACTAGGTGCCGTCAAAAAGACTTACTAAGTGCAATGGTTAACAGGGAAGGATGGTGAGAAAGAATCAAAGGAATCCTATACTTTGGACAGAGCAAGACTGTTGCTCCAAAAATAATGACTTCTATTCTATTTATTTCCATTAAAAGTACAATAGGCACAGGAAACACAATAACACATTTGGATAGAGCAAGACTATTGCTCTGAAAGTAAAAATTGGTTTCATTTCAGATGTATAGGGTGTTCAAGAAAAATTCATATCATTTCAAATGTTTTCTCAGTCAGCTGAGGCTGTAGAATACACCGACTGCACCTCTGCAGAGGGGTAAGACCCCCACCACCACAACAATTGTTCTGGATATGACACTAAACAATCTGATGGTGAGGTTCCAGTAATGCTGGAGCTTTGGGGAATGCAGAGTACCCCTTCATTGCCTTCACTCCCAGGTCCACTCTGGCCAGGAGTGGCAGCACCTGATAGGGCCCTATCTATTGGTCAATTATAACTGAACTGTGTACTTATACTAAACCAATTTACTTGAAATAGAACTCTTTTGACATTTAACTGTGTTTAGGCTAAACTGAATCATTTGAAATAGAACTGTTTGGCTAAACTGAATAGCTTGAAATTGAAATCTTTTTGACAATTAAACTGTGTACTCATGCAAAACTGAATTGTTTGAAATAGAACTGATTATTTACATAAAAATGGATTTCGCATTAAATAACCTACAAAGGTCGATATGCCATAAAACCTAAACAACTAACCAACAACCAATCATTTCAGATGTACAGGGTATTTCAGAAAAATCAATATAACTTCATAATCTAATAATTTGACTAATTCTGAATCAAATGATCTCAAATTTTAACAGCCTGTGTAGAAATAACTCAAAATTCTGTTTAATGTTTTTCCTTTCCAGATATAGAAATACAATTCACTGAAAAAGAAAAGGTATTTAAACATTAAACATAGAATTTTTAGTTGTTTCTACACACACTGTTAAAATTTGAGATCATTTGAACAAGAATCAGTCAAGTTATTAGATTATGCAATGATATAAATTTTTCCCAAACACTATGTACATCTCAAATGATAAATTCTTTGAAACACACTGTATCATAAATTTTAGAAAATGATGTAAATAAACATTAATTTATTAATGAAAGCAACTCAATTTTTTTGTCAGTTAATTAAATTCTGATAAGCTACAGCGATGGTTTTTTTCCTTGTATCTTTTTTTTTTAGACTTTCTGTTTTAAATTATCTCCTTCAGTAAACTAAATGCCATATCTTTTCTATTATGCCTTACTTCATTTTGATTTATTCTTGAGTTTATAGGATTAATCGAATACATTTGCCCAAAGGTTTTTATATGCAATCTTCATCAGTGAATTGGAGACTTTCTGATTACCGAATCCATTTACTTAGAGGTATGAAAAGTAATCAGAATTAAATCTAATCTCGTCTTCCTCTCAAAACTGGTTATCAACGTGTCTGTGATATATCTTACCCTTTTAACTGACTACATCTCATTTATTTACTTGTATGCTTACGTCTGCGGAATATTACTGATTTGTGCTTAGATTTTAGATTTTATTGATGACAATCCTGGATGAGTTCTGTCTCTACTATCCTCACTTCTATTGTAACCATGGTAACTAAGATGATTAGCATACTCTAGAGACAAGCCAATCACTGATGTACTGTCTAGTGCATCAAAAGTATTTTAAGTTTTATAGGGTGCTTTCAAAATCAGTCATCATTGCTAAAAGGTATTTCAGTGGTCAGCTTATGAGACTGTCATCAAAAGTTCACTCACTTGAAAGTTGCCCTTGGTGACCATTAAGTGTAATGTTGATGATTGTTGGTTGGTTGGGTTTTATGACATATCAACCTTTGTAGGTTATTTAATGCCAAATCCATTTTTATGCAAATAGTTTGATTTCAAACAATTCAGTTTAGCATGAGTACACAGTTTAAATGTCAAAAACATTTCTATTTTGAGCTATTCAGTTTATTCAAACAGTTCTAATTCAGATAATTCAGTTTAGTATAAGTACAGATTTTGTTTACACACAGTTAAATGTCAAAACAGTTCTATATTAAACAATTCAGTTTAGTATAAGTAGAGTTTCAATGTCAAAAACAGTTCCATTTCAAACAATTCAGTTCAGTATAAGCATGTAGCTTAAATGTAAGTACAGTTTAATTGTCAAAAACACTTTTATTTCAAGCTATTCAGTTTAGTCAAAAAGTTCTAATTCAAACAATTCAGTTTAGCATAAGTATGCAATTAGTTCTATTTAACCCATAGATAGGGCTGCCATTCCAGGCCCAAGTGGACCTGGGAGTGATTGCAATGAAGGGGTACTCTGTATTCCCCAAACTTCCAGCATTACTGGAACCTTACCATCAGATTGTTTAGTGTAAATCCAAGACACTCATTGCAGGGGGTTTTCCCCCTCTGCAGAGGTGCAGTTGATGTATTCTACAGCCCCAGCCAACTGGGCAAGTGTAATGTTGAGTTATATCATATTTTTAGGTCCAGTTAGTGAGGCGTTTATCATCATATGATATGGAATTGGTGACCAGAGTTCAAATCCTGGATGAGATTGTTTGCATTTCATTTTATACTAATGCCCTTGGAAAGAGCAAAAATCCACCTGTTCTCACCAGCTAAATAGTTGGCTTCTTTAACCATAGTTAAGCTACCCATCTAGGAGAAGGAAAACTGATTTCAAACTAGCTTTATTCTGCTTAAAATCTGTCACAGATGGATTGGGTAAATAAAAAAGTTGGCGACCATAGTTGAGGGCGACCAGAAGGCTCCCTTTTCAATAGCTACAACACTGAGGTGTAAGGGAGGGTGCTACTCCTTTCTCTGGATTGCTTCACTTTATCCTTGATACGTACCTTATATCACTGAGTATTAAGCAAGGAGGTATCAAGTACCATTTTTAATGTCTTTGGTATGATGCAACCTGGGATTGAACTCAGGTCTCCCAGACCAGTGGCGAACACTTTACCCACTTAATTGCAAATAAATGAATAAAGGAAGTACTCTCTAATAAGTATTTCATAAGTACATTATAATCTCTCAAATCCCTTAAGAGATCATAATAATCAAGATGAATGCAAATGCTGAACACCCTCGACACATACACATAAACCCCTTCTTTATCATTAAGTTTTCCAATTGGACTGGAAATGAGTTTATTCCCTAAGAACACTTCAACACTTGCATTAACAGTATCTCTCATAAATAAATATTAAATGTGACTATTCAGTCGACAGGGTATAAAAGATACCAACCATATCCTCTGTAGAGGTATAATCATCATCACATCGCGCCATCAGCATGGATACTCCTGACCCTCTCTTGCCACCCCTCCCAATCATCCATTGCTTCCAGCAGGACTTCAGAGTTACATCCCATATCGGCACAGAGCTGTTGTATGTAGATTCTAGCTGGTCGTCCCGCCTTTGCTTGTCCATGTGAAGGGGTCCATAGGAGTACATCCCTTATGATCTCGTCCCTACTTCTCCAGCAGTGTCCCACATGTCTGGTTTATCTAACTTTGATATTTTTCATGATTTGATGATAGGTGGCCATACAGCTGCTGCTTTGTGGGGTGCTGCTTCTATGACTTGTTCAATATTGCTCGTAGCATTCTTGTGTAGTTGCCGTCAAGCTTTTTCTCCATACGTTTAGTTAGCTAGAGGTGACCCTCCCCCGAAAAAAATGGGAGGATGTCCTGGGTATGACACAAAACTTTATCTGATAGCAAGGCTCTAGTTCTGGAATTTAGAAGAGTGTGGAGTATTCCTTTATTGCCATTACCACCTGGTCAACTCTGACTTGGAATGGTAGTACCTGTTAAGATTCCATTAACAGGTCAAATAGAGCTGTTTAAAAGATTATTTGTATTGAATAGGAATACATGATGCCATAACTCTAAAATGAATGATTATAAACAAATAAAAATGCAATTTAAAAAGAAATACAATGGAACACTGAAAATAGAAATATGATTGTAATGAAGCATTTAGAAATGAATCAAAATCCAGCATTAAATAACCCATAAGGAGTTGATATGCCATTAAATAGATAAACCAAACAATTAAGTAAATATTCATAAGTACAACTCTACCATTTTTTTTTAAATAAAAAGTTCATTTTCTCTTTGACCAAACACACCAGGATTTTATTATTTCTACTGGCACATTATATTATCAAAATTGATGTTATTAGGTATTATTTATTACCAAACTCAAAAGCAATAAAACACTGTGACTAAAAATATAAATACATAGCAAATCAAATTTAGTTTGAAGATGCACATACTATACAAAGTTTTGCATAGTGACTAATTTATTTTTGGACTGCAATATAATGACAGTTTTAAAACATCCAAATTTTCAATATAACCGGGAAATAACTCTGAAATGCTAATTAGAATCCTTCTCTCCTTCAGAAACCAAAGCATCTATATCATCATGGACAACTGTTAATTTTGAAATGCTAATTAGAATCCTTCTCTCCATAATAAATAGAAACATCAACATTATTATGGACAGTTGTTAATTTTGAAATGCTAATTAGAATCCTTCTCTCCATAATAAATAGAAACATCAACATTATTATGGACAGTTGTTAATTTTGAAATGCTAATTAGAATCCTTCTCTCCTTAGTAAATAGAAACATCAACATTATTATGGACAGTTGTTAATTTTGAAATACTAATTAGAATCCTTCTCTCCATAATAAATAGTAATATCAACATTATCCTAGTAAGCCTTGGTATGGCCTCTGGTCAAGAAGAAAAACATAAAACTCCAACTAGCTATATTCCACTTTATGTTGTATGTTGTATAAAATACCTATATGTATATTTATGCATGTGTTCATTTGTGTGCAACTGTAACCCAGCAAAAATGGTACCTGGAGATTTTATGAGAGCAATGTACTTAAAATGCTCTAAGAGAATAAAGCAATTTCAAGTCCAATTTACAACTGAATGATAATTTTGTGAGACCTGTATTGAATGTCATTTATTAATCATCCAAATTCTCAAAATAGCAGAGATAAATATGAAATGCTAATTAGACTACTTCACTCCTTACTAAATAGAAGCATCAATATCATCATGGACAGTTGTTGACAGTGAAATGTTAATTAGAATCTTTTACGTCTTTCTAAATAGAAGCATCAATATCAGAAATGTAATGTACTTTTTTTTATTAAAAAACAAAAACTAAATGAACCTGAAAATTTATATAGAATGTTATGTTTGAAAATATATATGTAAAGATTCTACTTTTTATAGTATCTGAGAATCAAAAGGATATTAAAAAAAGATTTATATTCAAAAACCATTAGCAATAAACTGAACATTCTTCATACGCTTCCAGGAATATCTTGTCCTTCTTTCTAGAAAAAACTAATTAATTTTTCCTTCTAAAGAAATAAATTCTTTTATGCTTTTCTCCTTTCCAATATATATATATATATATATATATATATATATATATTCAATTTTCAGATGAAATGATAAATAACTTTAAAAAAAGAATTTATTAGTTTTTGCAGGAAAAAGAAAACAATAATTTCTGTAATGAGTTTCAATGTGAATGAGGAGTTCTGTTCAGGGATATCAACTTCTAAAAATCAAAGACACGAAAAAGTCTCGGATCCTTGCATTCTAGAATTTTCAACTTGTTTCTTTGCTTGAAAAGAAACCAGGAGAATTCACTCTGCTAAATATATATAGAAAATTTTCTCCAGCTCTTTTCTTTGAAAATATAAATGTTATGAAAATTCATTAAATTTGTACAATGGGACTGAATAATTTCTTTGTTAACATTTTTGGAAAAAGTTTGTGACTATACTTAAAGTCTTGGCTTAGCGTAAAAGTTATAACTAGGAAATGGACACAGTGACCAGAGTTCAAATCCTGGATGAGGTTGTTTGTGTTTCACTTCATGTTAATGCTCTTAGGAAAGACATGGGTAAATAGTAGAGCAGACTGGGTTCTTTAGCCTTGACTAGGTAACCAGTGTAAGGGAAGGAAAACTCTAAATTCAAACCAGCTTTACTCCACTTGAAAATTGACTTTCTGTCCCATTCTGCATATGATGGAGGGGTTGGGTAAATACATGCTTAGAGTCTTGGCCTTTAAAAAGGTAAAATCCACTGATCACCAGTTCCTATGGTGGTGTCTGCTGTCTGAACTGGCTGGGGTGTGATATGTCTAAATCATGTTAATAAGATGCAAACAAATGTTGATCTTTAAAACAAGGTGAAGACAATAACAAAACAAAATAGCAGATGTTGTTTCTTTTAGTAAAATATGGGCCAGTCAACTGGGGAGGGGGCTGTAGAATACCCCAACTGCATTTCTGCAGAGGCATAAAACACCTCCAACAAGTGGCCCAGTCAACTGGGGAGGGAGCTATAGAATAAACTAACTGCATCTCTGCAGAGGGCTAAAACTCCTCTAACAAGTGTTCTGGATATAACACTAAACAATCTGATGGTGAGGTTCCAGTAATGCTGGAGCTTTGGGGAATGCAGAGTACCCCTTCATTATTATCGCTCCCAGGACTACTCTGAGCTGGAGTGATAGCACCTGATAGGTTCCTATCTATGGCTCAAATAGAACTATTTGACATTTAAACTAAGTACTTTAACATTTAAACTGAGTGCAAACAAATGACTTATGCTAAACTAAAGTGCTTGAAATAGAACTGTTTAATCATTTAACAGTGTATTAACAAATGACTGATGTTTAATTGAATTGTTAGTGATGCATAGCAATACTTGGAACCATTTAACATGCTAAACTGAATTGTTTGAAATAGAACTGTTTGATCATTTAACACTGTGTAAACAAATGATTGATGTTTCATTGAATTGTTAGTGATACATAGCAATACTTGAAAGTATTTAACTGTGCACAAACAAATGATTAATTGTAAATAGAATTATTCATATTACATAGAAATAAAGGAAAAAAAAAAAAGTGTGCAAAAAAAATGAGCTCAGGCTCATTCAAAAATCCTATATATTTAATACATATGCATAAAAAGTAATTAGCATTAAATAACCTACAATGGTTGATATGAAGGTAGCAGAAAAAACATAATCCAAATAGGTGAATATAATTATGATGTAAAGTCGATGTTAACGTTTTGGTTTCAGTAACCATCATCAGGACTTGGATATCAAAATAGTTCACATAGCGATGGATGCTTGCTGAGATGACCGGAGCAAATGAGAAATATACAACAAAAAGATACATAAATGTGCACATAGCGTTCATAAGTTTTCAGATGTATGGTTGATATGTTGTCAAATCAAACCTACAGGATCTGGCATTAAATAACCTACAAAGGTTGATATGCCATAAAACCCAATCAATCAATTATTTTGTAAAAATTGAATTTTGAATAGGATCTATGTTGCTTTTTTTTTTTTTTGTGTTTCAAACCTAAAAGATCATTCTGCTGAATCCTGTTTTAACTTTAGGGTGAGGCCTCAGAGGTGCATAGATAGTGAGAGGAATAAGCACTTGGATGATATCATCTTTAAAACAAAGTGATGAGAGTAAGAAAATAAAACAGCAAATATTGTTCTTTATAGCAAAATTAATTTTGAATAGGATCTATGATGCCTTTTTTATTTATGTTCAAAAACCAAAAGATTATTTGGTCAGATAGTCTATATGTACATATGCATGTGTTTTTCGTTGATGTGCATGTTTGTGTGAATTTAGATTTACAAGGATTATTAAATAAGTTTCCAGACTTTTTTCATATCGGCACTTTTATTGATAGTACACATATGAAACTCTAGTCCACTTCAAAGTAATCTCCTCTAGCTGCAATACACTTGTTGTACCATTCCAACAACTTCTGGAAGGCCTCATGGAAGTCCTCTTGTGTCAGCGTATCAATGACCTTCATCACAGCTTCTTTCATATCCTCAATTGTCTCATAACAACAGCCTCTGAGCTTAGGGAATAACCAAAAGACACAGGAAGCAAGGTCTGGACTATAGGGAGGCTGAGGAACTGTCTTGATGCCCATCTTGATCAAATAGTCTGTGACAAGGATGGAGTTGTGGACTGGTGCATTGTCCTGGTGGAAATGCAACTGACCCAATTTGAAGAGTGCTGGCCTCTTCCGACGGAATCTCTTCCCGAACTCCTTTAGAACCTCAACATCCTAACCCTAACCATTTGGCCAATCAACTCTGGTGTATTGACTTCCTTACTCCTCCCACACCTCTCATCATCCCTCCCAGACTCCATGCCTTCCTTGAATAACTTATGCCACTCAAAAACTGATGCTCAATTCATGCAAGATGCTCCAAAAGCAGTCTGAAGCATTCCATACGTTTATGTGGCATTTTTTCCAAGTTTAAAACAGAATTTTATTGCATATCGTTCTTCTAAAGTGTCCTCACGTCCAGATTACATTTTTGAAATTCACCAGCTGTGGCAATCAGGCTTTAGTAGGGTGTATTATAATTGCTGCTGTAGCTGTTCATTTGAACCTGAAATCATAAAAATTGGTCAGTCATCTCATAAGATGTATAGCAAAAACATACTGAATTTTCAAGAATCTACGACAACTTTAAATGCCTGTACTAAAAAAGTCTGGAAACTTATTGAATGCACCACATATATTCATGTAAATATATGGAAACATGTGCAAACATGACTGGGTTTGTGAGCACATATATTCATGCATAATTTTCTCTATGTACTCTGCTCTATGTGTGTGCCCACATCTCTCTCTCTCTCTCTCTCTCTCTCTCTATATATATATATATATATATATATACACATTGGTACATATGAATTTATACAGACAAATTCTAAGAGACATATACAATAAGGAGATAGCAATAAATGGAGAAAAAAAAAAAAATATATATATATAGTGCAATTAAATGGAGACTCAAACTCGGTTAAGCCATCATAATAAATTTATTTCGGCGGAGAATATTGTTGGTATATTCTCCGTCTCATCGGATGACTTTTTACATGCTCTGTATTGTCCCAGAGATGTGAATGAGGAGTTACAGTTCGTATTCAGAAGATAAATAGGAAAATAAAGAAATTAAAAAATAAATTAAAAATCAGAAAACAAGGATAGAAATAAAAATAAAACAAAAATAAAAAACATAAAAATAAAAACATAAAGTGGAACTCATTCGTTCATAGGCGTGAGCAGAGGGTGTGAGCATATTGTATGTTAGAACGATTAAGAAACAGGAGTGGAATTAATCTACTGGTCAGTCCCTTTTGGTTTTGTGTTCTGTTCATGGGTTATACTACTTGGCAGGTGTGCTATTCTAAACAGACTCAGATCGTTTAACTAATGGCTATCTCATATATGATTTATATTTATTTCTGATATGTCTGTTAATTAACAATAGCCATACATTGAGCACTCTCATAGATTTATATGATTACCCTCATATATTCTATGTAAAACAATAATCCACAAATACTGTCCTTGGACACTAACTGGATAATTTAGTTATATATATATATATATATATAAATTTTATTGGAATCGCAAATCAAAGGGGAAAGGAAAAAAAAATAAAGCCTACGTTCACTGGCTTGTGTTTAAGTTGGGATGCTTTTGCTCCAAAGTCTAGGAAGGTTAACCTGATCAAGTGTCTTACATTCAGGGCTCTTAATATTTGTTCGGATAACAGGATTAAAAGTGAATTTGAACAGATGAAAAATTTATTTTTGAGTAATGGGTATCCTGAGAAAGTTATTGTTGATACCATGAACAAAACTGTCGATAAGTTTAGGAATAACATCATGACATTTGGCCCTCCTAAATGTCCTGTTTATGTTAGACTTCCTTAGATTGGATCTCCTAGTCAGCTGATTGCCAATAAGCATTCTTCCTATATCACACACAGTTTTAATGTG
>CAUZXS010001200.1:152500-160000 GCA_963585895.1 Sepioteuthis lessoniana | reverse complement strand
TTAAGAGAGCTCAAAGAAATGACAGTAATTAGCATTTAAGAGATCTGTAGTCATTTTTCTTGAACTGATTTTTTCTTGTCAAATTATAGATAATAAAAAAATTACTCAGAAACGAGTGATCAGCTGGAAAGGAAAAATCATTTAATCTTAAGTATTTTAATGGAATTATTCTTATTAGCCAAGTTGTTTATGTTTTCCATATCACTACTTACAATATATGTCCAATCCTGATCTCACCTTTTTTCTGATATCTTACATCCCTTGAAAATTTCCTCTTCTCGTTGTTAATATCTTCTAAGTGGTCATTTCTAGTCATTCAGATACTATTTGACTACTGCAGAGATCTACCTGTTCTCAGTGAGCTTTGTGATGTATATGACCAGGTGCAACTTTTGCTTTTACTAATCTGTAGTCATGTTCTTCACTCTGCTCTGAAATCCCCTTACTTGGGATGTGCTCATGCAATGATATTCCCAGCATGGATTGTTCCATAGCCTTCTGTGTCATAATCAGTTCTTGTTCTTATTTGTGATAGTCTTTGTTTTGGTTGCATAAAAACATTGCAAACAAAAAGGGTTCAATTGAAGATATTGGCATATAGACTTTTGTTCGGTTTTGACTAAAGCACTTTTTTTTTTTATGGCAAATGTCTTCCACCCTGATCTTATGCTCTGTGAGATTTTCACATCCATGTCTCAGCACATATTCACAATCCATCCTCAGTAGATGTACTTTTTCGCATTATCATTTTCATCACTTCTCACCATGATACAGCCCTATGGTACAGGGTATTATGCTGACAGAAATTGATAAATTCTAATTCTATTTTAAAGTTGCTTAATTTGACAAAAGAAATTTGCTTATCATATGACAAAATAAAATAGTATTTCTTTTCACAAGTAAAGAGGATTTAATTGATTGATTAATTTTAATGACATGTCAACCCACTAAGGTTATTTTAGGCTTAGAGGTTAGGAAATTGCTTTCATTTGTTTACGTTTACAATTTTTGTGTAGTTGTTTCTGAAGATAGATTGATTTTAATGGGACTTTAACAAGTACAACCCCTGCAGGTCAGAGTAGACCTGGGAGTAATGGAAGAAAGGGGTATGCCACACTCCACAAAACTGGAGTCTTACCATCAGATGCAATTTAGTCATACTCAGGACAAAATGAGTGACACTCAATATTCATGCCTGGTTAAAACCAGATGAGAAAGCTTTCAATTACTTTTGTCAATATTCCGTTATCTATTTGTGTGTGTGAATGCAAAAGTCTTGTACCTTCTAAATTTGAACAATCTTAAAAGTTTTGAATCATTCTAAGTTTTTATTGAAACGAATCATTTATTTGTGGATGACAAAAATAAATGTACTTGTTACTTCCTGAAAAAAAGCAAACTTTTTTTTTCCAGCAACTATGAAGCCTTAATAGAGAAAAGAATTTTTTCGAATAACATAATTAGGAGAAGTTGCATTTACTGAAATAAGCCCTCGGACAAATTTTCAAATACAGATGAATGATGTAAAACAAAGTCACATGGTGGGGGAAAATCAATTGAACAGTGACAATCAATAAAATAGAGCAAGGCTATAAACAAAATAATGATCCAATGTTGATCGTGCATTTCTATTTCTTTTGAGGCAGAATTAAAAAAAAATAACTGACAATGATATAATTGACAGTGACAAAAGTTATATTCACATTCTCAAGAAAAATCATTAAAGTTGATATCAGTAAACTCTGTCTCTATGAGGGTATGTATACATACATGCAAAAATCTGTGTGCATGCACACAAAAACAACTAGTCCAAAATCAGAATTAACCACAATTTTTTCCTAAATTAAGAATGAAAATTGAATTAATTAAAAAACAGCCAATATTATTTTCATTAGCTAATCTTAATAATATATATGAGGAGCATGTGGTAAGTTTCCAGATTTTTTTCGTATGGGCATTTAAAATTGTTGTAGACTCTTGAAAATTCACTATGTTATTGCTATACATCTTATGAGATAACTGACCAAGTTTTATGGTTTCAGCTTCAAATGAACAGCTACAGCAGCAATTGGAATTCACCTTACTAAAGCCTGATTATCACAGCTGGTGAATTTCAAAAATGCAATCTGACATTTTAGTATAATGACATGCAATAAAATTCTGTTTTAAACTTGGAAAAAAAATGCCGCAGAAACATATGTAATGATTCAGACTGCTTTTCAACCATCTTGCATGAATCGAGCATCAGTTTTCTAGTCGCATAAGGGATTCAAGGAAGGCAGGCAGTCTGTGAGGGATGATGAGAGTTGTGGAGGAGTAAGGAAGTCAATACACCAGAGTTGATTGGCCAAAGGGTTAGGGTTACTATGTTGAGGTTTTAAGGGACTTCAGGAGAAGATTCCGTTGGAAGAGGCCAGCACTCTTCAAATCGGGTCAGTGGCATTTCCACTAGGACAATATACCAGTCCACAACTCCATCCTTGTCACAGACTATTTGACCAAGATGGGCATCAAGACAGTTCCTCAGCCTCCCTACAGTCCAGACCTTGCTCCCTGTGACTTTTGGTTATTCCCTAAGCTCAGAGGCTGTCGTTATGACACAATTGAGGAGATGAAAGAAGCTGTGACAAAGGTCATTGACATGCTCATACAAGAGGACTTCCATGGGGCCTTCCAGAAGTTGTTGGAATGGTACAACAAGTGCATTGCAGCCTGGGGGTTACTTCGAAGGGGACTAGAGTTTCATGTGTGTTCTATCAATAAAAGAGCCCATACGAAAAAATCTGGAAACTTATTGTATGTGCCTCGTATATATATATAATTGGAAGAAAAACTCAACAAAGCATCATTTTGCTATTATAAATTTATTTCAACAAAATGACTTTATGTCAATTTTTTCTTCCAATTATATTACTGATATATTTGCTCTGGATGATTTTTACATATTCATATATCAATAACCATATATTGAGCACTTCTGGAAAATTACAGGTATCCTCTCATAGATTCTCAATTAGAATAATTCCAAATTCATTGTCTCTGGACATTAGGCCTTCTAGAAATGATCTAGACATTACATATTCAAAAAACAAAAAATTAAAACAATACATAAGCCAATAGCATTCTAATCCCTTTCAAAGTATTCCCTTTGAGTCCCAACTTATCCTACCACCCCTTCTATTAAAAAAAGAAAAAAGGGGACAAATTTGTCTTTTGGGATCACCATTCATTGCCTTATCACAGTTTCCTCAATCTTGTCCATGGTCTGAAACCTACATATAAACTGCAATTTTAGCTTTTGGAAAACCCAAAAGTTGCATTGACCTACATCTGACCAACAGGGTTGGACATACTTTAGTGATAAGATATTTTGCTGAAAATCACCCCAAAAGGATGCGTAGAATAAACAGACACATTGTCATAATAAGTGCAACAATCACAAGCTTACCCAATAACGTCTCACAGTTGATTGAGTAACCCCTGTTACATATTGACCTTTGACTGGCCAGTTAGTTTGGATTTCAAAAACAGGATGTGCAGCTGTGTCTTAAGGTAAACAAGGGACAGCAGAAATGCCACATGAATTTTGTGGGAAGAATTGCGTAGGTGGTGTGTCAGAAGGAAGAGTGTGTGGGCAGCCAAAAAATACATGATGACAGAAGTTTTCAACCCCAGTAGTTGGTCAGAATTAGCAGTCAACAGAGAGAGTAGTCAGCCAGCCAGCCATTTTGGTGGCAGGTTGAGAAGCCTGTCCTCCATTAGTCTCCTGTAAAAAGAAGCACAAAGATGCTAGAATCTCTGGATATGTATCTCAATGTGATGTAAATCGTAGAGGTTCCCTGTTCATCTGTCTGTCTCACATGCAACAATTTTGATCATTCATAAATCAAAAGAGAGTTTATATTTTCATAAGTGTATAAATACTAAATAATAAATGACTATTAAATATTAAATACTAAATAATTAAATACTAAATAATAAATGACTATTAAATATTAAATAATAAATGACTATTAAATATTAAATACTAAATAATAAATGACTATTAAATATTAAATACTAAATAATAAATGACTATTAAATATTAAATACTAAATAATTAAATACTAAATATTAAATACTAAATAATAAATGACAATTAAATATTAAATACTAAATAATAAATGACTATTAAATATTAAATACTAAATAATAAATGACTATTAAATATTAAATACTAAATAATAAATGACTATTAAATATTAAATACTAAATAATAAATGACTATTAAATATTAAATACTAAATAATAAATGACTATTAAATATTAAATACTAAATAATAAATGACAATTAAATATTAAATACTAAATAATTAAATACTAAATATTAAATACTAAATAATAAATGACTATTAAATATTAAATACTAAATAATAAATGACTATTAAATATTAAATACTAAATAATTAAATACTAAATATTAAATACTAAATAATAAATGACTATTAAATATCAAATACTAAATATTAAATACTAAATAATAAATGACTATTAAATATTAAATACTAAATAATAAATGACTATTATACAACAACGTGAATTTTAATTTAAAAAAACAAACAACAAAATAAGAAGATAGGCACAAAAGAGTAAATTCACTCAATATGGCCGATAATGTTTTCAATTATTCTATCATCACTCCTTAGAAACAAGTTGCATGCCTTCAAAATAAATTCTTCAGACATTATGTTCCATTCCTCCTCAATAGCAGTCTGAAGTGAACCAACATTGTGATGGGAAGTTGCATTTGTTTTGTTTTCTAAAACATTCCATATAGTCTGATCAAGGGGTTTAAGGTTTGTGCTTGATGGAGGCCATAAAGAAACTTCAATTATTTTGGAAAAAAAAATCTAAGACTTCTGTCTTAATTTCTGTGCAGGCAAGGTGCATACTGAATTCAGAGGTGTGGGACAAATCTAAAAAGGAAAAAAAAACCCAAGGTCATAAAGTATCTGTAAAAGAATGGTATGGCACCTAAGGAAATTCATGAAGACATGGTGCAGATACTTGCTGAGGACTTCCCTTTCTATACAACTGTGAAGGAGAGGGGTACTGAATTCAGGTGCTGCAGGTACAGCAGAAAAAACCCTCAACCACTGATGAGCAAGTTAATGCCATCCACCATCTGATTTTGGGTGACAAACGTTTTACTTTCTAGCAGATAGCTAAGTCTAGAGGCATTAGTCCTAGTTTGTTTCATTCTGTTTTAACTGAGATCTCAGGGATAAGCAAACTGTCAACAAGATAGGCTCCAAGAATGCTGATGCTAGAACACCAACTGAAAAGAGTTGCTCTTTCCAAGACACTTCTGACTTACTTCCAGATTAAGCCTAGGAATTTCCACTGCAGATTTTTAACACAAGAGGAAACCTGGGTTCAAAGCGAATTGGAGAAATACACAGATTCTCAACCCCCCCAAGAAGTTCAAGCAGGCAGCATCTATTGGCAGGGTGATGGCTTCTATTTTTCTTTTTTTTTTAATTCTGAGGGTAAAAGCATTACAGACTATCTGGAAAATGGAAAAACTATTAATGGATAGTACTATACATCGGAATTAAGATAACTGAAGGAAACAATCCGGTTAAAATGCAGTGGGAGGCTGAGGACAGGTGTGCTCTTGTTCCAGGTGAATTTGCTCATACTGAAGTAGCCAACTATGGATTTGAATTGCTACCCTTTCCTCTCTACTCAGCAGACTGAACTCCATTTGACATCTTTCTGTTTCCAAAACTCAAATCCCACCTGTGTGGTTTCTATTTTGATGATGGTAATATGTGCTTTGGAGGACTTGGATACTACCTAATTCTGTGATGGGATAGCCGTGCTTGAGCATCATTAGATCAAGTTATAACCCAGTTGTTGTGATGGTTGATAGTATTAATTATTTTATTATCTGGTTTGGTTGGGCCACAAGTTTTTCAGTCAGCTGTTAAATTAGATTTTTGCTCAAAGATTTAAGCTAAGTCAAATTGGAAAGTTAAAGCAAGTGCATCCTGATCTGGATATTGGAACTGTCATTCTATACTGGAAGACCAAACATAAACAAAATGGATTTGTGTCTTGTTACAGGTTTGATTGGAGAAATGAAAACACAGCGGAGATGGAAATATATGTGAGATGACGCAATAACTTAGTGAGATGACATCACACTACCGATATCCTAAATTTACGTATTTAAAGTGGCTTTAAAGGACATCAGTCAGTTCGGGGGTGTCTCTTTGTATCTCTATTAAAAGATCATTAGAGATTTTATATCTCTCTCACGCTACTCTATGTAGTCTGAATATTGAACAGCATACCTAGATAATAAAGCAACAATTTTCTATAGAAATATTGTATGAATTACTATTACACCAATATGTTCCAATAAATGATTGATAATTCTAAACAGAGAGTTCTTTGAGTTGATAACACTCAGGTTACTTTGATCCAACAAATCACCCCGATCATTAGGAAAAGTTCCAGATGGATTGTATCATTCCCTAACTGGATCTTTCAAATACAGCATGGGCACAGAGGGGATTGATAAACAGACTACCTGGAAAGTGCAATGAAAAACTGTCTTGTTTCTCTGACCCCATCTTCATAAGGTTAAGAACATTTTGTAAAATGATCATATATATATATATATATATATATATATATATATATACGCGTACGTGCACACACGCACACATATATATATATATATATATATATATATATATATATATATATAAATATGAAAATATATATAAAAAATGCACACGCACATATATACATATATAATCTTGTCACACTGCCCTCATGGATATCCATGACCCTTTCTCGCCACCCATCTCTATCATCCATCACTCCCAGGAGGTCTTCAAGGCTATATCCTGTATTGGCACAGAGCTGTTGTGTGTAGGTTCTTGCTGGTTGTCCTGCTTTTGCTCCTTCATGTGAAGGGCTCCATAGGAGTATATCACTTATGAGTTCGTCCTTACTTCTCCAGCAGCATCCTGCATGTCTGGCTCATCTAATTTGGATAATTTTCATGATGGGTGGTAGGTGGCCGCACAGCTGGCATTTTGTGGGGTTTTACCTCCAGGACTTGTTCAATATTGTTTGCAGCATTCTTGCGTAATTGCTGTCAAGGTTTTTCTCCATATGTTTAGTTAGTATTCAATTAGTGTATCCAAATAGTAATACTGATACAACCGCTGCTTGGAAAAAACTGCATTTTATTTTATCAGTCAGGTCATATGACTGATAGCCTATTGATAGCTGTCCATGCCTTTGTTAGTGTGTTGATGTCTTTCTCAGTTGATGAGACACTGCTTCCTCGGTAGATGAACTTGTCCACTAGTTTCAAAGGCCTACCCTTTTGCATGGAGATGTCACCTCTTTGATTAAAGCACAAGTATTCCATCTTGTCTGCATTGACATGGAGGCCTATACCAGCAGCTGATCATTCCAGACTATGTAGCAGGGTTTTGG
>CAUZXS010001200.1:125000-147500 GCA_963585895.1 Sepioteuthis lessoniana | reverse complement strand
CAATATGAAGAAGAAGAAGAAGAACAAAAAAAAGGTTTACTTGATAAGCATAGGTAATATCACCATGGAGCCTTACCATTCCCTAGCAGGGTCAGAGATGACAGCTCAGCTCTTCAAAGAACAGGGGCAAAAAAGGTCAAGAAGGAGTTGCTGTATTGTCATGTGAAACCCTTCAAGTCCCAAACAAACATTTAAATCATCTAAGAGAGAACTATTTCTTATATCCCTACTGTAGCAACATTCACATGTGACAGAATTTGATCACTATCTTCAGCAATTTTCATATGGACATAAAAACATTCAAAATCATATGGCGAAATATGTGAACAAAGCCATTAGATTTAACATCTTCCTACAGGTATGGAGTGATAATATACTTAATAGCATCTTTCAAACTATTTTACTGGCCCTGAAATTGAGATATATTCTTACAGGTTTACAGTAACTCAAGTGATCAGATGCCAGAATACTGTCTTGGTAAATTTGTACAATAAATTCAAAATGATAATAAATCTCAGAAAACTAACCCCCCCCCAAAAAAAAACAAGTAAATAAACCATAAAATTCAGATTAAAGTAGCTTTTTGAGATCTGCAACTTGAACATAAATTACCTTTATGTATCAGCCTCCAAATAAAGTCTCACATCATGTTTTTATTATACACTTCTTGTTCACAAAAGCCAAGTTTAAAGGGAAAAATAGGTTTCTTCTGTTTATTCTAGGCATAAGAAATTGGGAAATAACACTTTCTACCAAAGAACAAAAACAGAAAAAAAAAATTTGTTACATAGTATTATTTGTATTAGATAGGAATGCTTGATATCATCTATGCTAATTATTTCTATCAAAAACAGGTCAATCCCAGGTCAAGTCATACCGAAGACTTTAAAAATGGTACTTGATGCCTCCATGCTTAACACTCAGCAATATAAGGTATGTATCAATGGTAAAGTGGAGCAATCCAGGGAATCCTCAGTGTAGTAGCTATTGAAAAGGCAGCCTTCTAGTTGCCCTTGACTAAGGTCGCCAACTTTACTTTTTACTTTATTATCATTACTTAAGTGGAACCATATAAATGCTTGCAAAAAATAAAAAGACTGTCTTTGGTATCAAATAACCCAACAATGGTTGACATATCATAAAACAACCAACCAATTAAGATAAACACCTTACAACAATGGTGACCCTTTGTTCTTGAACTGGTCAAAAGGATCCAAGCAATCACCAACAAAAATAACGTCTTCACTCAATTGAACTCAAGAGAACATCTAATTCCCCATGTCTACTCACCTCGTTTTTACAATACCTGTTTGCCCTCTTATGCAAATGAGCTTGTTGCATAAAACAGGCAGTTTGACATATGTGCACTAGGTCCTCTGCAAATGGCAACTTAACAAGCAAGACAACACGTGTTTGGCATTCAGTAAATCACTTATGTCTATTACACACTTATTATTCATCCAAGTTTTTTTCACTGTTACAACTGCTCCTGTACCAATGTTTATTATTCTTTGGCTAAGAATTGAGCAAAATGTAAAAACTCCCCATCATTGAACCCATAGTAAAATAGGATAAACATAATTTCCTAAAAAGTAGCATTTCCCAAGAAACTATCAATAGCATTAAGTGAAGACCTGAACTATTAATACAAGGAGTATTCAAAAAGTATTAAGACTGAAACTGTATTCACCAAAACAGAAAGGAACAGTGAATGAAACATTAATTTTCATCTAATTGGCATTTAACAAACTAATTCTAGGTGAGTTTTTCATGAGGCAAATAATATTGTAATATGTGAAATCCTCAAATTATATTGTTGAGATAAATTATCAGTTTGAGAAACAAGAAAAAGCTCCATGGAGCTCAGTCTGGTGCATATGAATTGAGCAGCAGTTGCACAAATCAAGACTTCATCAATCTAAAAACAGATCACATTTGACACTAACTCATCGAGATGATATCAATTCATTATGTAAGTGCTCAGCTTTGGTTTGGTTGTTTGGGTTTTATGGCATATCAACCTTTGTAGGTTATTTAATGCCAAACCCATTTTTATGAAAATAGTTCTATTTCAAACAATAAATATGCAGTTTAAATGTAAGTACAGTTTAATAGTGAAAAAACATTTCTATTTCAAACTATTCAGTTTAGTCAAGAAGTTCTAATTCAGCTAATTCAGTTTAGTATAAGCACAGATTTTGTTTACACACAGTTAAATGTCAAAACAGTTCTATATTAAATAATTCAGTTTTGTGTGAGTAGAGTTTCAAAGTCAAAAAATAGTTCCATTTTAAATAATTCAGCTTAGCATGAGCATACTGTTTAAATATAAGTACACTGTTTATTTTTTAGTCAAACAGTTCTAATTCAGATGATTCAGTTTAGTATAAGTACAGGTTTTGTTTGCACACAGTTAAATGTCAAAACAGTTCTATATTAAATCAGTTTAGTGTAAGTACATTTTCAATGTCAAAAACAGTTCCATTTCAAACAATTCAGTTTAGCATAAGCACGCAGTTTAAATGTAAGAATGGTTTAATTGTCAAAAGCATTTCTATTTCAAGCTATTCAATTTAGTCAAACAATTCAGTTTAGCACAAGTATGATATTAGTTCTATTTAATCCATTGATAGGGCTCTATCAGGTGCTACCATTGTGGGCCAGAGTGGACCTGGGAGCAATGGCAATGAAGGGGTATTCTGCATTCCCCAAAGTTCCAGCATCACTGAAACCACACCATTAGATTGTTTAGTGTCATATCCAGGACACTCAAGGGGGGGCTTACCCCTCTGCAGAGGTGCAGTTGATGCATTTTACAGCCCGCTCAGCTTTGTACATGTTTTCATTTAAGTTTAGAATTTAAAAAAATCAAAAACTTGAGTTTCATTACTTTTTTTAATCACAACTCATATATACATAGAAAACTTTGTTCAATTCTGAAAAAATATTAAAAATTTTTTTTTTAATTTTTAGATGACATTTTCAGTATTATTATTTCATTTGTAGCTTTCCTTAATGAAAGTTGTAATTTTCGAAACATATTCAATAGCCAGTATGATTTTAGTGTATTTTTTCTTCACTTGTCATGGGCAAGTTAAAACATTATATTTCTTTTAATTATCTTGAATCTTACTGGCGGCCAGTAGCAATTTCTAAAGAGGACTTGGCAAGCAGTTTTGCAAAGGAAAAGGGATGCCAAATCCTTTGAAGAGAACTAAGGCTCCATTGCTCTAGGTAGGCTACACTTTTATTTATATTGACTAGCGGGTACTTTCTAAACTGACTGTCCCTATATGAAAATATCTAGAGTACATGCTGAATGTTAGCTATCATATACACTCCATTGCCCTTGGTTGGCTACTTTTTTCTTGGTTTGATGGCACATCAATATTCATTGGTTATTTACTGCCATATTTATTCTTGTCGAAGAACAATAGTGGTACTTTTTAACCCATAAATGGTGGGGTGGATAAGCAGGTTCATACTTTTCCCTCGGGTATTAGTCTGAAAGTGAACATAATAATGCAAGTTCAACCTCACTTACAACAATGTCACAGTCCACAATGTTAGCTACTACAGCACAGTGACTCCCACCCTTTTTTATTAATACCAAATAGCCGAGTACCTTCTAGACCAACCTTTTCTATATGAAAATACAGTACATGCTGAATGTTTGGTTTCATATTCACAAGGCAAAGCTCAATTAAATTAACCAGTGGAGACATTTTTGAGTATTAGATTGCATTAATTTATTTGAAATAGAAAATGTCAGCATCCAAAGCAAAATAAATTAACACTAATTAGACATATTTAGGCATTTACATTTGTTCACTGACCATCATCTAAGCATTGGTTGAATGTGAAGTTGAGGATATTGATTGCATTTCAAGAGTAACAAACAAAATAAATAGATTCATGAAAAGGAAAATTGTAAAGTGAATAACAGAGAGCTCTTCCCACCTTTAAAGTTATATTTTCCAGATTAAATCCTTTTCCATCCAACAACTTTATTTCAAGAAACAAACAAGTTACCACCCTTAAAATGCTTAAACCAATTTTAGGAAGTACAGTTGGACACTGTTACATTTCTTTCAACTTTAATTCTGTGCACAGATTCACTTTAAAAAATACCTCAAAATCACCAGAATCTCAATAACTGTATCGGCTATTATAACTTCTGAAAGAAAAGGTACTGATGAATAATTTTGATATAATAATTATAAATTAGGGAAAGAATTGAAACTATCCAGACTACAGAATTGTTAAGATCAGCAAAAATACTCAAAAAGAGTTCTGGAGACCTGAGAAGACTTGCTGAGTCAAACTCCAGTGAAAGACTACCAGCATTAGCAGATGGGGAAAACTCATAAGGAGTGAAATAATAATAATGATATAGTGGAATCATAGATAATTTTAGATATGAGCATAAAATAATCTTGGGAGTAATGAGATAGGAAAAAATGAAAATACCTTTGATAGACCCTAATATATGTGACAATATTAATAATATAGTGGAGTCATAGCTATTCTTAAGATGTGTACATGAAATAAACTTCAGAGTAATAGTATATAAAAAACATAGATAAAATAATAACCAAAAATATTTTTGATACCACCTCATATATATATATATAAATATAATAACAACAATGATAGAGTCGAGCCTCAGTCTTCAGATGTGTATCAAAAATAAGCTTTGGAATAAAGATCTATAAAAACTAAAATATTTTTGATACACTATTATATACTTTTTGTTAATCAAGAGATGGGCATATTTTCAAAAGAACAAATCAAACATTGATTTTGCAAAGTTTATCCTTGGAGAGCATAATTCAACAAGAGAATAAAAACAAATGAGACAGCAGATATAATAGCTTCTATTTTCAGTGGTATTTGCTGGTTGATGTTAAGGAAAAACTGCATATTTTCAGACAAGAGCCCTTTTACTTAGTGAACAGTCTATTACTTGAAAAAGTCCCAATACTAATAAAGCAGAAATATTTGTTCTTCACATTTTTTAAAAGTCGACAACCCTCCTTTTTTTAGATATTTTTATCAAGGTATAAACTTTAGGAATAGCTATCATAAACTAAAATGTTCTATATTTCTGGGAAGTAGTTAGACTATGATGAGGTAAATAAAAAAAAGTACAAAGAAAGTCAATATAAATCAGTGAGCTCTTAGACCTTAAAAATCAAGTCAAGTTAGGAATCAACTATGTATAAATAAATCATTCATAAATAAGCTTACCCAAAACTATATTTATACGTTAATTTTCTTCTGAACCAAAGATACCAGGATATTTTTAGTTGAACATTATACAGTGAAAAAAGATAATAGGTATTATTTATCACCAAATTCTTCAACACTGAAATTCCAGTAGTTAGATTAGGTGAGGTTATTTTGTTTAATGGCATATCAACCCTTACAAGTTAGTGCCAAATCCTGTTGATATTATACAGGGTGGAACGATAAAATTGTCGCCCTAGAAAAGATGACATGATTCTATTTCCGTTTAATGAAAACCGATTTTCATTTTTGGTGCAGACCATCTACTAGTTGGCCAGTTGTCATTTTCATTTTTGGTGCAGACCATCTACTAGTTGGCCAGTTGTGTACAAATCCCAAGAGCGATAGGAGCCTTCTATCATGTCTGAAAGTGACACGATGTTCAACAAGCGAGATCGATGATGCACCACTGTACAACTCATGCTCTCTACTGATCCAAGTTATGACAACAGGACCATTGCCAGCACCCTCAAAATGCAAATCTGGATTGCCACGAATAACAGGGATGTGCCCAGGGTGATGAAAACAAAGTTTCCGGCTACGGTTATGGTCTTTGGTGTGGTTTCAAGTGAGAGCCACATCATACCACCTCACATCTTCGAAGTCGGCTTGAAAGTCAATACCAAAGTGTACCTGGACGTGCTAAAGAGTGTGGTGATCCTCTGGTGCAATCAGGTGGCCGGTGGCAGACCCTGGGTGTGGCAGCAGGACTTGACACCGGCCCACAAGTCCAAAAAGACCCAAGCTTGGCTTCAGAATGAGTGCTACGACTTTGTACCCTTCTCTCATTGCCCCCCCCTCTTCCCCCGACCTGAACCTGCTGGACTACTTTGTTTGGTCGTATGTCGAGAACATCACCAACATGACCTCCCACAACACCAAAGCCAGCCTGATTGCTGCCATCTGCCAAATATTCGCCAAGCTCCCGCCGGCACTTGTGAAAAAGGCTAGCTCCTAGTTCCGGATCCGTATTGAGGCGGTGATTGAGGCTTAAGGCGGCCACATTGAATAGAGGTCAGCTCTACTACATAATCAAGTTACCTGAATTGATTTTTTCAATAAAAGTTTTAAAATAAAGCTGTAGTGTTGTTTTCTTTAGGACGACAATTTTATCGTTCCATCCTGTATATATGATTGGTAGTGAATAGTTTTTAGGTAACTTTTTTTAAAAATGAGAGCTCATTTGCTTCTACTCAGTTAATTCAAAGTAATATTAATCATTCGTTTGTACATAGCTGAATGGTTTCAGTTATTGCTAATACTAATAATTATGTTTGATATTAATCATTTGTTTGTACACAGTTAAATGGTTTCAAGTATTCCAATTCAACATTTGTACTTCTATTTATCAAGTATTCCTATCTAATTTAATTCTAATGATTTATTTGCACACAGTGAAATAGTTTCAGTTATTGTTAACACTAATAATTCTATTTAATAATAATCATTTGAATAGTTTGTAGGTAGCTTTATTTTTAAATGAGACACAGCTCATTTGTTTCCTCATGGTTATCTGGTTTCAAATATTGTTATTCAACACTAATAATTCTATTTGATATCAATAATCTGTTTACACACAGTCAAATGATATTAAGTATTTCAAACACTAATAATTCTAAATGGTTTAAAGTATTAGCTATCTGATATTGATTCTATGTCTGCATAGTTTAAAAAATTTGACACTAATAATCCTATTTTGGTTTGGTTATTTGATAGTTAATTAAGACCAAATCTTGTTTGTGCAGGTAAGATTTTGAAGTGAACAGTTTGTATATAACTATTTTTAAATGCATTAGAGCTCAGTTGTTTGTACATACTTAATTCTATTTAATATTAATCACATGATTTAATGGTTTCAAGTATTGCTATTTAACATAAGTAATTCTATTTATAAAGTATTCCTATCTTATATGAACAATTAGCATATAGCTGAATAGTTTATTATAGGTTATTTGAATAGTTTCAGATAACAATAATCCTTAGTAAATGGTTGAGCAGTTCAAGTTGACCCATAGATGGAATCCTAAGAGGTACTAACACTCTGGGTCAGAGTGGACCTGAAAGTAATGGCAATGAAGAGGTACTCCACATTCCCCCAACTCAAAGTCTAGAGCCTCACCATCAGATAGAGTTTTATGTCCTATATAGGAGACAGACTTATTTTTGATTGAGGAGAAGATTCAAGTTTAGATGGGGTAATTTGGATGCATTTTGCTTTAGTGTTTAGTTCTGAATTTATTCTGGGAATTGGTCGGTGGATCAGTAATCTTGGTTTTGTTTGGTTGGTTAATGTTTTATTGCATATCAACCCTTGATGGTTATTTGATGGCAAATCCTGTTCATATATATCTATATATATGATTTGTAAGAAAATACTTTGTTAGTAACTTAATTTTAAAACAACTCAGAGCTCATTTGTTCGCACACAGTTTAAATGGTTTCAAGAATACGTGTCTCACACTAACAATTCTATCCAATATTAATCATTTGTTTGCACATGATAAAATGTTTTCCTTCATAGTAAATGACTAAATTGTGCTATTTGACCCATAGATGAGACTTTAAGTGGCATTATCACTCGGTACCAGAGTGAATCCAGAGTGCAAAGGCAATAAGGGGTCATCTACATTCACTAAAGCTTTCAGGCCGATGCCTCACCATCAAATGGCTTAGTGTCATACACAGAAAACCTGTTGGGTGAGGACCTTACTCCTCTGAAGAGGTATAGTCAGCATATTCTACAGTTCAAGCTGACAGGGTGATCAAATTTTATTACTAAAAATAAAAGTTTATTTGTGTGTGTGTGTGTGTATATATATATATATATATATATATATCCAATTATTCTCCCTCCAGCTATGGGTAAATAGTAGGACAGACTAGGTTCTTCAGCCTTGGTGAGGCAACTAGTCTAGGAGAAGGAAAACTGAATTAAAACCTGTTAAACTCCGCTTAAAAATTGACCTTGTGTCATATCCTGCCCGAGCGGAGGGCTTGGTAAATAGGATATATATATATATATATAAGGGATGTACTTATTTTTTCACTGCTCCATAGTTATATTGTTGGTTATGCAGTGTTAATGCTTTGAAGTTAAGTAATAAATAATAGCTAATGATATCCTCTTTTATTGTACAATTTACAACAAGGAATAACAAAAATCCTACTTTCTTTAGTTCAAAAGAAAATTAATTTTCATTAAAGAATAAAAAATAGTAGAGGTACTTATTTATGAATGAATCTGGATATCTATTGTTATTAACAATCACTGATACAAGTAAAAATCAATTTTCAATCTTTATCACTTTGCCAAAAGCATTACCTTATTTTTATCACCCTCTTGATGAGCCTTAGAATACACCTACTGCACTCTATACAGAGAGGTAAAACCCTCTTCCCTTAAAAAAAAAATGAGGGTGTCCTGGGTATGACTGAACTCAATCTGATAGTGAGGATCCAATTCTGGAGTGAATGGAGTACCCTTTCATTGTTATTACAACCAGGTCTGTTGTGATCTGGAGTGGTAGTTCCTGTTAGGGTATCATTTATGAGTCAAATTGGTTTGTTTAAATTAAACTTGATATGACAAAACTGTGTTTAAAAAAAGCAAAACCAAACCCCAAAAAAACCCAATCAAGAAACAACTACACAAAGAATATACAATGAATGAAGTTCCCAAACTTCTACTGATAAATGAACTCTAGATGAGTTGACATGTCATTGAAATCAATCAATCAATCATCATTCTTATGTTCTTAAACTTTTCATTCATTCACAATATGAATATCAAACAACCATTTAGATGACAAAACCGGTTCAGACAACATCTCTGAAAAATTATCTTGTAGTTCAACACACTTGTTTTTTCATTTCTCAAGTTTCTTTTAAAGTTAAAAAAATAAACAAACAAATAAATTCTCTTCTTATTTGGCTGAGAATTTTTCAGCACCCCTTAAATTGCTCATAAGGTAAAGATGTTATTCTTTTCATATTTACAAACTGCTTTCTAATCATAGCTTTCCACAGACAGCTGAAGAATTGATCATTGAAAACTTTGTAGTAACAACATAATAGCAAAAATGAGTTCAATAGTCCAAATGGTTCTTGGAATGCTAATTCTTTTCAAAATCTTCTCTATAGATCAGGTATAGGTAACCTTTTTCAAGAAGAAGGTCATATGACACATGACTCCTCATCAGGAGGGCTGCACCACTAAAAGAAAATCAAGGTAATTTTACATTGAAGGTACCTCGACCATTTTAACTACAGAAAACCATATGCATAAACTTCTGCCTTAGAAATAGGGAGAAGTTATTTTTTTCTATTTAGTGAAAAGATCTTTTCTCTTAAAAAAATTTAAGTTTTCAGTGGGCCATTCAGAAAGCATTGTAGGCTGTATTTTGTTGATAACTCTTATATAGATTGTAGACCTAAACAAAGTTGGAGACTGAATTAGCCAAAATATTGTAGCAACAAGATAACAAGAACAAAGAAAGAGCACAATAGTACAAACAACTCGTGGAATGATGATGACACTTCTCAAATTTATCAATATAACAAAAATATTTTCTCTGATGATATACTCCCACTTTTTTCTTTAACCTACAGCTGAAATCACACATATTTATTTGAAATCAATAATATATGGATGTAAAATTTTGTATATATAAGATAAAGAAACTAAGAAAACACGCACACATACATATATCCCCTGCAAAACTGATGAGTTTTTTTATTCTTCCAACTATATATATATATATATATATATATATATAAAGAGAGAGAGAGAAATGGAAATGAATCCAACAATATGCAAATATAAGATAAGAAAAGACGCTCAGAGGATGTACTTTTTTTTATATATGAATAATATGCCAATGTCTTATGCTTCGGTTTTTGTTTGTTTTTAAACCATCTTCAGGGCCCAAAAAATTATTTTCAAATGAAAAAATTACTAGATTCTTAGCCTTCTATTATTATTAATAGCATTCTGTTTCAAAATGTACATGATGTAATTAATGTTCAAAAATTTTTATAGATTTTAATTATATATATCAAAAGTTTTGGAAATAATACTTTTTATATTGTAAGACATATTTCTCTTCCTCAAATATAAAGTAGCACAAATACATATCAAATTTTAAAAACAACTCTTAAATAAATTTCCTATAAGAATCTTCACTCATAAGTAAGAGCTTCCTTTTAAACAAAAACAATTATATTTGATCAAAGAACTTCTAGGATGGATAACGAAAAATTCTATTTGTATACCAAAGCCATTATGATTTTATATATCTTAGTCACATAACCTGGTTAGACTAAAGTATAAAAAGAATCACTGTTGCTTTTTTCCTTTATTCTCTAATCTGCATTACTTGTTTTTACAATTTATTTTTAAATTCCTTTCCATCGGACCAATTCTCAATTTGCTTGCTTTTTTTTTCTCAAGTGACTCAAAAGGATCTCAGTTGATTGTTTCTGTGTTCTCAATTCACCAACAATATTGCTGTGACAACCCCAAAACCACAGAGAAGCAAAAATACACATTTCTCTTATTTATGGAGGAAAATATATGAGTATAACAAGTAGGATAAGACAAATATCACCCATACGAAAAAAAATCCAGTGTTTGAATGGATTCATTTTTATATAGAACACACAGTACTTTACAAAGCTTTCTGCTTTGATGTGGCATAAGGCCGAATGAATGAGGCACCCAATATGACTTGAACTCACTTGTGAAGGTTTACTAGTCTAGCTTGCTAACCATTATATCACCCAAGGTGCCTTTCTATAAAATATATAGATATAAATAAAAGACATCCTTTTTTAGGTTTCTATATATCAAAATGACTATTAACTTATTACATATAATTGATATCCATAATACTGAGAATACTAAAATAATAAAATCATAAGAATAATATTTTGGGAAAGGAAACTAACTTAATTACAAGAACACGATTGATTTTAATAGCATGTCAACTCATCTAGGGTTATTTTATCAATAGAGGTTAGAGAATCATGTTCATATTTATCTTTTTAATGTACTGGTTTAAGGGTTTGTTTTTTTTCGTATATGATCCCATTGAATATGTATAGTGTTTAAACAGATTCATTTGACCTATAGGTAGGACCCTGACAGATATTACCCATCTTAATCACAGTAGCCCTAAAAGTAGCAGTACCTATTAGGGTCTCAACTAAAGGTCAGATAAATTTGCTTACAAATTATTTGTATTTAGTTGCAATACTTCATGCCACAGAACTGTAAATTATTTGCATTGAAGCTAGAATTGTTTACAAAGGATTATCATTAGTGTGCAAACAAACAACTTATTAAATACAAACAGTATAACAAACAAATGACTACTATAAAAAAATATCACTGTGAGCAAACAAAGGATGATTATAAGAAATAATTGCTTGAAACCATATATTCTTAAGTATTAGATAGGAATACTTGAAACAATACAATTGTGTGCAAATTATTTGTATTGGATAGGAATACTTGATATCATAACTGTGTACTTTTTTGACTTAACAAACAACATCACAAAAAATGTAAATATAGGTAGACAATGAAAATGATTTGCCAAAATATAGGTATAAAATAACCCTTGATGGGTTGACATGCCATTAAAATTAATCAATTATTACATTTACAGAAACTATTTCATGAACTAACAGTTACATGTATCTTGACAGGTGTTTCAAATTTGTTAATCTTTTGCGCTATATCATCAGTTTTATATCAAATATTTCTACTTTGCACAGACTATCTGAGAATTTTTCTCTCAGTGTCAGATCATAGCTGCCAACTTTTATAAGAAGTGGACAACCTTTTATGTTCAAACAAATCTCACAGATTAGAGGTCATGACTTGGCTTATCATTTTAAGGGTGAGAACTTTACACAAAGCTTCACTTGTCACTGGCAATGTGCAAGTGACTACATTTGAGAAAGTGAAAAGGATCAATAGATTGATAGATAATGAAGCTTGATAGGAAAGAGATCAATGGAAAGAGAAGGATCAATAAAGGAAAAGTAATGATGAAGAAAGACGCAAAATAGAAGGAAACTAAATTAAATGGCTAAACCAAAAGAATAAAACATAGAAATAAAGATATCGAGAGAACAATAGAAGGATCAAAATCAAGAAAGAAGGAAAAAAGACTAAATAGTCAAAATTTATATGTACATATAAAAACAGAAAGTGGACAGGAATAGGAAAAAATGAAATTATGAATGACATGGAATAAAAAAATAAAGAGGTATAAATATTGGATAACCATCTAGTCTCTTCTTCAGCTAGCGGTCATTTTTTTTCTTCCTCAATGCTATTTCTCTCTTCTTCACTGGGATATTTATAATCTGGACATTTTCTGGAGTAGTCAAATCTTTACTCACCATCTTAGAATTTTCTTATGTATAAATGGCCATATGCTATCAAGAGCTCCTTTTGGACAACTGAATGAACTAAGGACTGCACAAACTAAAGTCTGTCAACTTCAGCAGTTCTGGGATAACTAATTCCAAGTTAAAATCTAACTAAAAAGATTTTAGTCACCTGGCTTTAAAAACCTTCAATGAAGACCTTGCTCTCAAACCTTGCTTAAAAGGTCATTGCCTGTCCATTACACCGAGTTGACCTAGCTTGTTATAAGTTTTCTGATTACAGCCATTTCTGTTGGAATTCATGTGTAATGCTTGTTAGCAGAGAGTAAATACTTGTTTGCATAAAAAGCAATGCAACTACTTGAGGTGAGATTATATGGACATTGGGGCATTCCATTGCTTTCAAGTAACAAAATCCATTCTCTGGATGCTGATTGGCTGCTAGTCCAGTGAATGGGTATATTAGTGTGTGTATACACTGGCTTGCTTAATATGTTACAGGTTTGATATTGGGTTACCAGCCATTTTAATTTTTGTTTGCCAGCTGGGGCTGTTGAACCTGTAAGTGTTGTTCTTGTTTATTCTGCATGTTAGAGTAGTGACTTCTACATCTCCCTTCTCCACTCACCCATGAGTAGGCCGGGTTGTTGAGTGCTGTACCCTTCTTTTAGGTCAGGTCAGTTGTGTGGTAATAGCCTGGATAGAGCTCGAGGAATTCTCAACAATTGAAGGCATGATGTGTTTGTGGTTTCTTTGGGGAAGTTCAGTTGTTGTGCATGTGCCATTACAGGAAGATGTAGGGGGATAGGGGTGCAAGAGTGGGGTATTGCTTGAAGGAGTTATTGGCCCTGGTGTTGCATTTGGTATTGGGGTTGGTGCAAGCTTGAGTTCACACTTTCTGAGGAAACGGTAGTTCCTAAGTTTGATCCTTCTCCATCCATCAACCCTGATTCAGTATTGGCGATCAGGTAGGAGAGTGATGATTTTTCCTGTCATGTTCCATCTTTGATTGAGTGGGCTTTGAATATCTACGGTGTCACCAGCTTCTAACAGCAGAAGGTTGTGGGTATATTTGTTATATCTTTCTACTATTTTTGCATTGTGCTGGTGGAGAATTTCCTTGGGGCGTTGCACTGCTGCAAACCATTTTGGGTGTGGCTGGTAGATGATTGGCAGTGGAGTAGGAGTTGCACCGGTGATAGGCCAATACTTTGGATTGGGGTGTTTCAGTACTGCAAGATGGCCTGGGCAACAAGGAACCCTGGGGGCCTGTGTTTCCTTTCACTATCCTCTTTGCGGTTTTCACTGCGAGCTCTTCCAGGCCATTGGATTGGGGATATGTGATGGAGGATAGTCTGAGCTTAACCCACCATATCGTAAGGAATTCCTAGAATGCATTGGAGGCGAAAGGTGGGCCACCATCGGTGCTAAGTTCTTCTGGGGTATCAAATGTCTGGAACAGTTGTCGGCAAATGGACATCAATTTGGTTGCGATGGGCATGACTTGGTTCAAAGCGGTATAAGATGAGCCAGCCAGTTTGCCTATCTGCACAGGCAAGGTATGTATGATCCCCAATATGGAAGAGATCCATGACAATCTGTTGGAATAGCCAATCAGGAGATCATGTCAATATGATAGGCTCCCTTGGTTGACTAGGGGCGATGTTTGTGCATACCATACAAGTTGCCCTAATATTACAGATTGAAGCATCCATTTCTGGCCAGTACACCGATTCATTGGCATGTGCTTTCATGCCAACTACTCCTTGGTGTGCAGAATGTAGGCAGTGCAGGACTTTTCTCCATTGCGTTTTGGGGATAACAATCTTTCGATCCAATAATACCAAGCCATTGTCAGTGCTGAGGCGGTGCCTCACTTCCCAATACTCACAGACCTTGGGCGCAGTAAGATTACATGTCCTTGCTGTATCACACAAATTAGTTTTTCATATTGTGGATCACTACGACCCACTGCCCAGCTTAGGTCTAGTGATATCATGGCTATATTATTGCTGCCTACAACCTGCACGTTAGAGTAGTGACTTCTACAAATTCATTCTTTTTTAAATTTTCTACACTAATTGCTAAAAAAATATTCAATCAATCTATCATTTAACACAAATAGTAGGGAGAATTAAAAGTAGTGCAATTTCTTTACAGACCTTTACTCCAAAGATTATTTCCTGTATATATCTAAAGAGTGACTATCACTTCACTATTTTTTTATTATTATACAGGGTCCAATAGAATAATCTCTCTAGTCTTAAAGTGACTACCATACAAGTGCTTGTAGTGGTGAGTGCATCAGAGCTATGTCTATTAACACCAATAGCAACAATGACATTTCCGTTGCTATCATAATGTGAAATGGTAAACATTGTGTATTTGCAATTGCAACTCATCTCAATATGTGGTGACATTCCAGGGTCAGAACACTCCCCGCATCTATTCCTTTGTGAGTACTTCCATGAAAGAACTTCAAGGTAATGCTTCAGGAGTGTATACCTAATAAGGTTGGTTGGTTGGTTGTATTTTATGGCATATCAATATTTGTAGGTTATTTAATGCCAAATTCTATTTATATATATATATATCAAATATTTATGATTTGAAAATGGATAACTTGAAGGTGACAATTTTTGAGTCAGAACTCATTAGTTTGCACACAGTTAAATGGTTTCAAGTTTAGAAAATTATTACATATTTCTATTTGAGTCATAGATGAGATCCCACCAGGTACTACTACTCTTGGTCAGAGTGAACCTGGGAATAATGATTATGTAGAGGTACTCCACATTTCCCAAAGCTCAAGAACTGGAGCCTCACCATCAGATGGAGTTTAGTATCAATATTCAGGACACTCATTGGGATGGGGGTCTTACTTTTCTGCAGAGATACAGTTGGCATATTCTACAGCCCCAGTCAACTGGGCTGAGCTCAAAAGAGCAAGAATTTGGATGACATAATCTTTATAACAAAGTCATGACAATAACAAGGCAAAATAGGAAATATTCTTTCCTACAGGAAAAATAGATTTTGAAGGATCTATATTGACTTTTTCCGTTTTTTTTTTTTTTTTTTTACTTATGTTCCAAACTCTACATATTCTGCTGAAACTTGCAGAATAATGTTCTTATTGTAGTGCCATACATCAAAAGTAATTTTTATTTTTACAGGCCTTATTTCAGGTACCTATCTAAAGGAGAATTATCATATATATATATATATATATATATATATATATATATGCACCACATGGATGCTGACGAAGCACATAGAGAAAAAGCTTTATGGCAATTACACAAAAATGCTGCGAGCTATATTGAACAAATCTTGGAGGCAACATCCCACAAAACAGCAGCTGTACAGCCACCTACCTCCCATCTTGAAAACCATCCAGATTAGACAAACAAGATATTTGGGACACTCCTGGAAAAGTAAGGACAAACTCATAAGTGATGTACAACTATGAAACCCTTCACACAGACGAGCAAGGGTCGGACCACCAGCTAGAACTTATCTACAACAGTTCTGTACTGGTACAGGATGTAGCATGAAATATCTTCCAGGAGTAGTGGATGGTGATGAGACAGGTGGTGAGAGAGAGTCAGGGAAATCCATGCTAGTGGATAATATTATCAATACAATTAAGCAATACTTTTTATTTCATATTTTATTAAAAGCAACTGAAAACTTTGAAAAGAACGAGGATTATTATAATATACTATTATATAAATAGCAAAAGACAGATTGTTAAAAACAAACACTTTTGAAGCCCACTAATACAAGGATTTAAAAAATTTTTTTAACCTAACTCAGAAAGAAGAGCCATAGCTCAACATTTTTGTTGTTGTAATTCAATACAACTTTTTATAAAACCAGAAAACTAATTTACATGTCTCTTAATTTCTGAGCAAATGAGGCCTATACAAAAGTTAATGGTGAATGACTAATCTAAAATATGGATAAAGCTTGGAATTTTTTGAACAACCTTTGCAGGTCAATATTTACAAACATAAAAAAACAAAATATGAAAATCAAAGAAAATAGTCCAAGTTAAAAGGCACAGTAAGACTAACACACAGCCAAACATTTGTAGACTTTATTTTTCTGATACAAGTACCATTGGGAAAGGAGAAAAGTTTGTGGTGTGTTACTTTCAGGATTTGTTCAAAACAGTTAATAATATTCTTGCACAGTTCCTACCTAACTTTTACTCCATGCATTTCATTAGCATCTAGGTGGGGCATCCATAGTTACACAGCCACAGTTTAGAAGAATTCCTGTTTCATTTTATCAGAGAAATCAGATTTACTGCTCTTTTAACCTATACTAAAATAGATACAAAGATAAAATTGATAGAAATAGATATACAAATATCAATACTTATAAATTTGTCATTAGAAATTGCTACATAAGATTACTTATCAAAATTGCTATATAGAATTACTATTAATTGGTTGTTGCATGAAATAAGCTGATATAAAGCTGGGAATCTCCTGTTAATAAGCAGAAGCAACCACACATTTATTATTATATAGTCTCTCTATAAATATAACATCCTCAGCATAAATGCACACATATATACATACATACATACATTGTCTCATTAAAGTGGATATTTAAACAAGTCTTAATTTATTATTACATGCAATTCATATAGCTTATTATAAGAACATGAAAAGACTCTTCAAATATGAGTGGAGTGTGATTCAGCTTAATATAAGGACTAATTATATAGAATAACATCTAATATTAGAAAATTAAACTTTAATTTGGTTTGGTTTTTTTTTTAGTGGTATATCCACCTTCATGGGTAATTTAATGCCAAAGTCATCCCTGAAGAAGAACAATAGTGGTACTATTTAACCCATAGCTGGAGGGTGGATAATTGGATTCATGTCTTTCTCAAGAGTATTATTCTGAATGTGATCATAATAACACACTTTAGTTTCAACTCACTCACAATGATGACGTCTCAGTCCAGTATATAAAAACATGGATATTCATATTTATGGGTGATTTCTTAAAATATATGTAATAGTTCCTAATGTAATATAGCAACATTACAATGAAAATAAATACTCCTTATTTGTCTGCAGCAGTGTTTCAAAGTTATAACGATGACAAGTTGTTGCAAAGTTGATAAATCAATTAGGTATCAGAATGTTAGACTAAAATCTCAAGAGATGGTGATTTCTGCTATTATAAAAGAAGTTAAGAGATCTAAGAAGGTAAATTTCTAGAATAACCAAACTTGGCCTAATGAGTAATGTGCTTGTCAATGGTCTGGGAGACTGGGGTTCAATCCCAGGTTGAGTTATGCCAAAAACTCAAAAAATGGTACTTGATGCCACCTTACTTAACAGTCAGCATTTTAAGGTGAGGATCAATTGTAAAGTGGAGCAATTTTGGGAATGGAGTGGCGCCCTCCCCTACAATTCGGCATAGTAGCTATTGAAAAGGGAGCCTTCAGGTCACGCTAGACTATGGTTGCCAACTTTACTTATATCACCGGGCTTTATGAGTATAATGTTTGCAAACAGTTCGGGAGACTGGGGTTCAATCCCAGGTTGAGTCATACCAAAAACTCAAAAAATGGTACTTGATGCTGCCTTGCTTAGCAAGTAGCTATTCAAAAGGAGCCTTTGGGTCACCCTTGACTAAGGTCGTCAACTTTATTTATAATGATATAGGCTCCAGCAAATCACCTAAAATGATGACTCAACAGAATTGGATAACTCAAAAACTTTATGATAAATGAATTTTTGATAATAAAAAAAAGCAATAAAAATTTTAAGCAAAAAAAAGTCATACAGAACTTAGTCAATCAGGAAACCTTAAAAAAGAATTATACACACAATATCTTTTTAATATTTCATTCATAATAATTTCAATAATTTGATAAACACCATATTTATCAATTTGTGATGAATGTGAAGTCTGATCTTTTATTAAAATATTGCCACTTATTATTATTTAGGAATAAGAGTGATTTTTCTCTTTTTCAGATAAGAAGATTGCTGGTAATCTTGTGTATTCATCCCTATGTTTATCCCAACTAAAGAACATGTTTTAGGCACCGAGTTTCAACAGAAAAGGAGTCATCCTCTATCATGATAAGGTCCGTCCTAACATAGCTCACTTCACTGAAGATCTTATAAAGATGCTCGGTTGGGAAAAGTTGTTTCCTTCTCCATATTCTCCTGACCTTGATCCTTTTGATTATCACTTGACTTACAGAATCATTTGGATGGTCTCACATAGAAATTAAGAGAATAGGTTGAACATGAATAATTAGCTTAATGCCCACTCTCTCTCTCTCACATATAAACCTCTGTATGTCAAAATTAACCATAGTTCTGTCTGGAGCAGTGTAGGGTGTGACTGAAAAGTTCATTCATTTTCCCAGTAAAGTTGAGAAGTGAATGAAATATTATGTTTGACCTTCAGGCAGTTTACTTTCAATAAATATGCCAACAAATAACAAGCTCTCAAGATTGGCTTTATGAAGGGATGTTTGATTTTCTCACTTCTGTTTGTGATGACTATGGAGCTGAAGTACGGAAATTCAGAAGGTTGCACAAAAAGGCCTTAAATTCATTGCTGAGACTTTTCTTCCTAGTAAACTTAAGGCTTCAAGTTACTATAGAACATCAATGAATAGCACTCACCTTCAAGCCAATAGTAACATGCTGGCTCCTTGAAGTGGAAGGGTATGGGGATTGGGTTATGTCTGGCTTTAGGGGTTGCTCCTTCTTTCAGGTGTATGTGGGCGGGTGGGCCAGACATTGGTGGAAATACTCCATTGTTCTTGAATGCCATGTTGGAAAATTGTTCTAGGAGCCAGTTTTTGAGCCTATCAACATTGTTTCCTGTTGTCCCTCAACAGGATTACTTAGAGCACTTTTGGATATACCCTACTTGAGTTAACCAATATTCCATAGTTACGAACATGGTTTACTGCCCTGTCTCCTGTGCCCACTGTAGGTATTTGAGATTGTGCTTTCTGATTTAAAGCAAATTCAGTAGGCTGAAAAAATACATCTTCTCTACAGTGGGACTCTACACAAATGATGGAATCTTGCAGTTCCCATTTTCCTCTTTGGTAAAAGACTTCAAGGTTATGAAGGAGCTTCATATGATGCTTAGAGATTCAAACAAGTTTTTCCACAAGGTTCAGCTGGAAATTTAAGTTGGTATCAAGTAGTCTGCTATTAAGCAGTATAAAAAAAAGGAATCCAGTCTTCAATTGAAGGAGATCATCAGAGTGACACAAACCTCATGAGCTGGCCTGGGAAGTACAACACACTTTTTACTCCAAAGAATACCCAAAAAGGAAAAGGGACGTGATGATAGTAGAAATATGGTCAGATGAGGAGGAGCAGCAAAAAGCTGTTGTTACTCAGACTAAACAATGTGCATGGACAACATGAAGGTTTGCTGAGCCTATGAGGCTTTCATTGAATACTTTGATGTCAATGGAGCCTCTTGTGATATCTTTTCTTTTGTGATCTATCTATGATCAACCAAATGCAATAAATCTCAGCCTGTAGGAGTTCATGGACTGATTTGTTCAGATCATGCCAAACTGAGCTAGGGAGATTGCATCATCTATTCTCTGCCTGTCCAAAATCTTTGTAGGAGTACACATAGAGTCATAATCAAGTACTGAAAGTGGTCACAGACCTTGCTGCTATCCAATGTGAAATAACTAACAAGTAGCCTGCAGTGACCAAAGAATTAAGTATTCATTTTCACAAAAAAGTGAACGTCCTTTGTAGGAAATCATGAAGTTGCTGAATGGAGCATGTTACTATAGGATGTCCTTTGACCTCACTAGATATCTCTACTTCCCAGTGTACATCCTTCAAACCAATCAATGCCCTGATATCATAGTGTGATCTGATCCTAATTTCGGTGCTCTTGATGGAGTTGACTGTTCCTAGGGAGAATGCAGAGGCACATGAGTAGAAGGCAAACCAGTATGAATTTCTTTAAGTTGACTGCATGGAGAGGGATTGGGTATATCCTGTTAGAGATTAAGATCATATTCCATGGTTTCTGAAGATGTTTAATTTCTATCTTTTTATCTAAAATAGGCATGATTGCCTTGCTCCCTAAATTGGGACTTAAAACAAAAACAGGTTGCAGTTCAACAGTCTTCAAGCTTGATCTGGTTGATAGCTGGAAGCTACAAATGCAGTAGTCGAATTTTACATAAATCATATTTTGCATCTTTTGTGTGAGATTATCAAGAGATCGATGTATTTGTGATGGAATAAAATCTCACAGACACTCCCAAGTGAAGGTGGCTGAATGTGGACCTGACAATCTCATGAGAAAAGGACATTAAACTTCAATGGAAATAAGATGCTACTTAATCAAAGCTACATCATTAACAGAAATAAGAAAAGAGGAGATACATGACACTATAGATAAAACAATATCCTCTCCAGCAGTCAAACCTGCCAGTGGTGTCATGGATGGCAGTCCTACCTTATCCACCAAAATTGTGGTATCACTCTTGGTTGACAGGTAATGAGAACAGAGTATAGCATGGTAATCACATATTCTATGTTTTAAAAAAAATTGCATAAAAACCTAAATAATACAAGCATGGTATTTATAATCATGTTAACAGATGGAATAAAGTTCAAGGAACTCTATGTTAATGATAGAATATTTCTATAGGCATAAATTTTTTCATTTATAATATATACACTAAAATTGCATGTGATATTCATTCCAACCTGATAATTGATGATTTCATATAAAGGTCAAGATGATTAATTTTTATTGTTCAGGGTTTTTGTACTATTCTCTTCATCTTTATTGTTATAATCACAATGTTTCAGCTGATATATCCTTCAGCCTTCTTCAGGTGTTTGTCAAACTCAGGAGCCTGCATGGAACATCGAACCATGCCTTTTATTTAATCCACAGAGTTGCTTGTTCTGATTCTGTTAAACATGTTACTCGCCTGCAGTCAGGATTGAATCTGCAACCTCCAGATGATTGTCTTTTTTAGAAGCTTAGGGTACCAATGCCTATAATTGTTATGCTATGTGTCCTGCTAGACAGTTCAGAATGAATTTTTGGGACTTAATGTTCTCACATTACTATGATTACTACTACTACTATGTATGATTTTTACTGGAGCTCATATTCTGATTCTTTTTTTTTGTTATGGTTAACAGAATCAGAACAAGTGACCTCTGTGGATTAAATAATGGACGTGATTTGAAGTTTCATACAGGTTCCCAAGTTTGACAAACATCTGAAGAAGGCCAGAGGACATATGAGCTGAAATGTTGTGAATATAACAATAATGATGAAGACAATAGTCTGAAAACCTGGAACTATAAAAATCAAGAAGCTTCATCTAAGAAATTCAGACAACTAATGATCATCAATTTATGGAATTAATTTTTTAGGTCACGAGTTACTTCTCATTCTTTCAATTATGTTTGAATTTAATAGATACAGAGGTCAACACCATTTTCTCCCTTAAATTTAGATCTTTAAAATTTGATGCATACACAAGTTCATACAGTAATTATATTTAAAAGTGTGTTATACTCAGTTTGATGCTATAAACTAGCATAAACCTTTAAAAAAAATTTTAAAAAAAAAAAAATTCAGCAGAATTTTTTACATAAGGATCAGCACTTTTGTTAAGAATCCTAATGTTGTATCTGGGTTTTTTACCAATTTCTTTTTTTTAGTTGTTATTTTGATTTGATTTTATGGCATATCAACCATTGTAGGTTATTTAATGTCAAATACATTTTTATACATATAAACAGTTCT